>JAWWEQ010022180.1:0-28526 GCA_035583055.1 Torymus tubicola | reverse complement strand
ACTTATACTCAAAAACTAACATTTGCTAGCAAAAAATATTTTTTTAAAAGTAAACGTAAGTATGCTCTTGCATTTTACGTCGTTGTTGAAAAACACACTATTTACTTTTATAATTTACCTTTTTTTCTTAATCTAAAAACAGAAATGAACCATTAGAAAATAAAAGCTACCAATTTTCCACCAAACTAATCAAAAACAAAAACCACTTTACCCAAGTAAATTATCAAATTCGGCATAAAACATACCGCATGCAAATGAATCTCTGCATCCATTACACTCGCCAACTCCAATATGCGTTGTTCGAAAACTCGTCTACACCACTTTTTGCAATTACAACAACTCAGTAGCTTTCGCGCGCTCTACAGTAGTGCGCGACGACAAGCGTCTCTGCGATCCAATCACTCGCGATAAAAAGGCTATCGTGGGAATACACTGCCGAAAAAGTAGATTAATTCTCTCACATTGGGGTGCGACGACAATCCAAAGTTCGTCCGTGCGTAAGTACGCGCTCGTAAAGAATAGCAAGCGTAAGGGTATGCGATATTGTACCAATGTTTTGTCCCCGTTATGAAACTGGGCGGTAGATGCGTATATTTGAAGGTTGCTAGTGTTTTGTCTTCGTTTGGTGTTATCATAGGAATGTTGATATGGGGTGCCGCTATAAATATCTTTTTGAGATTTTTTAACCTTTTTTGGAAAATAATAAAGTGATCATTTTTAAAACTGCTTATAAATTATCCTTACTTATTAGATATTGCAATGATATGTGGTAGGGGATTTTTTTTAATAAATAAAACATAATTTCAATCTGACATCGAGTTTTTTTATTCAATACTTAAAAGTACCTAAATTTTTGGCGGTTAAAAATAATTAAAATAGCTTCAACAAAATTTTATTGAACTTTTTAATTACATTAGCAATGCTATTCTAATGATGAAAGCGCCATTACTTCCCATAATCGTTCCTTTCCCACTGAATTATTTGAAATTCCACCTTTCCACATTCATTATGCTAAAAGATCTTCAATCATCTCGCTGCATAATCTATTTAAATCGTACGAATTTCTCCCTTTGCGTGATGAGACCTTTTATGAACTGTGCAAAGTGATCCATTGAGAGAAATTGTCGTTATAACATTCCCCGTGCCGCAACCACTCGAATTATCCATCATCCCCTTCGTAACGAAATTGTAGTCACATCCTTCCTACGTCTCATCTCGTATTCTTCCCATTGTCCCTTTTGTTCGGGACTTTGTCGCTTAATTTGTTTTGTCTCTTTGAAGAGATATTAATATTAACGACGTTTCCTTAGAAAGTTATTCCTTGATCACTGGATTAAACGAAAGAGCTTTCCGAAAAAAAATGTTATTCCAATAAGTTTTTTTCTTATTGAGCCTCATACATAATTATATATATTCTTGCTATTATAGATGCCGCACATCTTATCTACCATTTCTAGATATTTTTATTAAAAGTAGTAAAGCACTTATACATTTCCAGATATAAATATAACTCTACTTTTATTAAAATTTACTTAACATTAACCAGATATTTTAAATAAAAAAAAAGTCTTCCTGAACTTATGCTAATTTTTCCTACTTAAACTTATCAAAATCACTCTAAATAAATCAATCAAACATCGCTAAGCTGAGAACCCATCTTTCGCAAACAACAGTAACGAACCGTAAAGACAGTCTATCAAGCGGTGATTTACCGTCAACACCCGGGCAACAGACTCTCGCCAATAGATTTTACGCTCGCTTTGTCGTATTCAAAGTACCTGCTGCAAGATTAACGTACGGCAGCTTAATAACGATCGTTCCACTCGCGCAATGAATGTTTTTCCCACGCGCCTTTTACCTCGAACCCCCATCCATCGAGAAGCGCAGAGGCCGATGGATGGCTACGGGTAATGCGTGCGTACGAGATAAATGGACGCTGCAGATCCTGTAGAAAGAATGGACGTCGAGATAAAAGGAATATAGGGAACGAGGTGAGGGAAGAAGGATCATCGGTAGTTGCATAAAGGTGGTATAGGTGATCGGTGTAGTTCGAAATATCGATGGGTGATTATATTGCATGTAGTTTAACCGGTTTCTATTCCTAGGAACATTATTGCAGTACAAATACTTTGAACCAGTTTCTATCAAAGCAATCAGACGTAGCTTATTTCTATCTCAGTCATTGTACTTTTCAGATTCTTCTCTTTAAAACTTTTGTATTTTTTTTTACTGCACAACTACATCACCAAACGATTTACTATTTCTACCAACCGTTTCCCCCGCGTATCCAATTCCCATTATTCTTTCCTCCTGAAATTCCATCGTCGCCTACTCTTCTCGCTCCATGTGCCAAAATAGATACGCCGAAGGATCTATGTAACCTGAGGGGAAAATTCTCGCGTGCATTATACACGCGGCACATGATTATGCATATAGAAGAGATATAGTATAGCTTTCGCGCCTTTAGCTACAACGGAAGCTCGCGCGCAAGCAACCAGAAGCGGGAAATACGAAAAGCCTTTGTGGCGCATGAGGCCGCCCGCAACGTGCGTACACCTTTGTACTCGGTTGATCCGTTTAGGAAGAGGGAGTGCAGCAACCTCGCGTGTATCTCGCTGTGCTCTTCTTACTTATCGTATCGAGCTGTGGGAAAGTTTCGCGAAGGGCTTAGCGCGACGCATTGGGACTTTGTAAATAATTTTGCAAAGGAAGCGTGGATGCAGATCCTGATGGTTAATGAAGTCAGGGAAGAAGGGGATTCGTGGTTTATTTGCATTTCGTATGCAAGTGTGGAAGAGGAGGAATAGGTTTGGGAAAAGTGATTTTGTAGGGATATGATAGATCTATCGGTTTGGTAATTTTGTTCGTTTATATTAACAGCTTAAAACAAAAACTATTAGTTATATAATATTATTCTTTATTAATCAATAACTATAGTTAATTTAGATTTTGCATTTATGGAGAAAAACTGTGCAATAACACTCGACCTGTATACTCTATTATAATATTTTAGAGATTTTTTATTTATTTATGATACGTTTTTTGTTACAGGTAAGTTATCACGAATCAAGCCTTGACTTCATGCATTTTATGTAAGTCCAAACAAAAATATAGAAAAGAAATTTTTAATTAACATTTACATTTTATTCATTTGTTATACAATGTAGATAATAAGTAACAGTGAGCGCTGTTTGATTCAAACAGTAAAGTACTTGTCTTCTAAAACAAATATTGTCCAGGGTTTGAGTTCGATCAAACTTCTAGGTCAAAATTTGCGATAGCATTTAAAAAAAATGTTGTACAGATTTGCCCACGTAAATTATCAAATCCCGTATAACCTGCCCGGGCTTGATGGCTTGAAGCTCTCATATATGCATCTGATCTGTGGATCGAAGTAATCAAGTAGTTGCTTACTTTTGTCGTTGTTTATAGTATCATACGGGAGCAGAAGTAGGACGACGTTAACAAGATGAAGAAAAAATAAATAACTATACAAGTTATAAATCATCTCAATTAATAACAAAAAAAAATAACAAGAACATTTTTATTTCCAAACCGACGGTCTTAACATCCCTAAGTAAAACTTCCTCTCATTACCGTAACATTAACGACCATAACAAGCCACCCTCACGGCAACAAAAATATTAAAATCCCTAGTAGTAAAAACTGTGCTGCACTCGTCCTCTTACACGCGACGGCGACGGCAGCAAAAAAGTGAAAAAGAACGTAAGACGCGCTGAAAATTTTTCCAACTTCAGACAATCTAGCCAGCTCAGAGGGAAAAGGAAAAGGCGAGCGTCGTAAAACGCGAACCGGAAAAATGCAGGAGAGAGAGAGACAGAGAAATAGGACGCGTCTGATGCGTACACGAAATAAAACGCCAACGCAGTGAAGAAACAAAGAGAGAGAGAGAGAGAGAGATACAGCTACATAACGTTCATGCGACTAAAGCGAAAGAGAAGCCGTGCCGCTTTATAGGATTGGAGCTATGTACACATCGCGCGTTGCGGTGTCCGAATACATTTGGAATAACGCGCGTCTGTGATTTTTTTTTTCGGGAGGTTTCACGGTTTCTTGGTACAGTGGACTTTTACGTCGCTTTGTTACTCTAATCCTGATTTATTTTTTGTTTTATTACTTTACATTCGAAGAACAAAAAAAAAACACGTCTGACTAAACCCGACATGTATCTACTTATATACTGTAGGCTTCTTTCATGGATACATGTATATATGCGTGTAATGCTACTAGTCAACAGGAGGTATCAGGTGTGCGAATATCCGCGTGCGCCATAACACCTAATCTCGGCTTTTGCGCATAGAGTAGGTCAAGCCTAACGACTTAATTGTTTTCGTATGTGTTATCGCGTGCCTTTTTAGATTACGCTTTATTAGTGTCATTATTGAAATATTACACGAGGCACGAGCTTAACGCCATTACCAAGAACGTTAAAGAGTATGTGCTGATTATTGTCGTACTTTTGAAACGTAAATTAATAACAGTGTAGAGTAACTTAAAACCTTTTTGTATTTATTTTTCGCTCGGATTAGGCTTTAATTTTTTAGGATATGTTTCTGAATGTATTTTCGCACTCCAAAAAATCTCAAGGTTTGGATATTGTTAGCTGTAATATTGAAAAAGTCTTAAATAAATAGAAAACAGTAACCATTAAATATTGGAAAATCGTAAAAAATCATTCCAAAAAGTGGAAGTAAAACTAGAGAAAATATCCATTTATTTGCTTTAATCTCTAATTTAAAAACATTCGATCCTACTAAAGTTATCAGAGTTGAGAACGCTTTCTCCAACATTTCCGTTAAAATAAAGATAAAAATTTGCAGACCTTCAATTCTTTGTAGCGTGTTGTAATCTAATATTATGATTTCTTTCATGTTTCTACACCCAAAAGCATATCCCAAAGTTCGAACCGAATTCATGGTCTACATCCCTGACAATCTCCTGGTAAAATAAAAGTCCATCAAGCTGTACGTCATTTCCGAATGAACCTTACAAGCTCTCTTCCACAAAGTATCAATTTGCCAACCCACTAACTCTTCCGGCAGATCCACAGAACGCATGCGCTTACCTTCCTTAATCACAGTGCACATCTCGTTCCCTAAAATCCACCTCTCTGTGCCACTATATTTTCATAAATCTCCATCTCCACATCCGCTCGTAGGGTGAACAAATTAAACGATATCGTTTTCGGTGTTCCACATAGGTACACGACCTTTTAGCACCTGAAATAAAAAATAAAAAACAATTTCTCTCACCTATCCTCCCTAATATAAAACAGACAATACTGCACTCTCAAACCCGCGTCCACCCGCATTACTAAACCGCGCACTGGAAGTATAACCATCATACGCGCTATTTCGTATACGCACATATCTACATATATATATTTGCACGAATGTACTTGTATGTATATGTGTGTAAGGGTATGGACTAGAACATGTTCGAGCGCGTCTATATACGAGCCACTAAATCAGACCTGTCGTTACATCGAATTCCACTATTTGTCCCGTGTGTTACACACTCGTGGGTTATACCACCGTAATGTACGCGCGTTTGGAAAGTATTCCGCGGGGAGGTTCGAGGGTGGCTATTGGAAGGGTTAGCGATAGTGATGGTATGGGAGAGGCGGTGATTATTGGTGGTGCGGTAATGGAACGAGCGCGGGGATTTGATTGCCCGGAGCGCGAAGTTATGCGCGCAGTAATGCAGGCGCAAGCGGAGTGTACGGACGAGATGGAGTGAGGATCGCGGATAGTGCGAGGATAGTAGTTGTGGGAGGAGAGTTTTGGATGTACTACGGATTTTTAAAGGAATGGTAGTGGGGAAAGGAATTTTGGAGGTTGGGATGAGGAGGAATTTGATTTTTTGTATGGGTTTGAAGTTTGCATTGTTGGAGTGCAACAAAACTTTTGAAAATTTTTTTTATTTTTATTTTTATATGTTAGATTTTGAATTATCTCATGTGTTTAGTGTTTTATAGCATAACACAACATCAGAATAAAGATTTCACTGTATCGTAAAAATTTTTATTTATTTGTAGTTTTATTTATTTGTGAGAAATTATTTCGTTGCGTCTCAACGTTACAAACTTCAGACCCATTTTTTTGTAAGAAATATGATTTTGAAAAGTGATCACGATACAATGTCAACACGATGATTTCTACAAAAACTAATATTATAGATTTTACAAAAAATATGAGTGGAAATTATTAGCTGTATTAAAAATTATTCATCATATACCTTTACTAGAAATGCTATTTTTTGTAAAATTTGATAAGTGTTAGTCTTCATAGAAGACGTCGAAACAATATAAAGCAAGTAAAAATAGATCTGATTTTAAAACTGATTATTTTTTCTGATGTACTAACATAATTTTAACTTTTTATCTTATTATATTTATTAAACAAAAAATAAAAAAAATTTTCATAATAAAATATATAATTTATAAGCTTGTGTATTACGTATGCCACTACCCATAGACTAAACAGTCAGCGACACATACGACGAACCACGTTGTGCATCGGCGACCATTCACTACAAAACTTTCTCCCTTTCTCGTGCTCTCTTATCCGTTTCACATGTACTCGCTAATCAGCGAGGCATTCCAAATTCGTCCGGACGCAAACTACTCACTCATTCGTAGAAAATCGAATATTCGATACACTCCTTCTTGTCGTTTCAGCTTTTCTCCTATTCTCTCTCCCTCTCTCTCTCTCTCTCTCTCTCTCTCTCTCTCTCTCTCTCTAACAAACAATAGGAAATCGATGGCGCGCACGTAGCTGAAAGCAGAAAACCCCCGTTGCTCAACCCCGCGAAATCGATTGTCGACGCGCTACTGCTGCTACTCTCTCTCTCTCTCTCTCTCTTTTTGTTTGCTCGCCAGTTCCCCGATGACAGTCCAGAATTGGCGCGTGTATATAACACCCGGTGCGTTTCAATCGCTCGACGACCGCGGCTGACTGATCGACGGTCATAATGTTTGGATTGTAACGGGACGCCGCGCCTGCGCGTCTGTCCCATGAATTTTCATACGGCTCTTATATTGCGCGCGTCTCTGTCTGTGCGTATATGTATGTATGCGTGAATGAAATGTATGAGTGGTGAGGTGGTCCGTGATTTCGTGCGATGAAACGATAAAAAAAAAAAGAAAAATTTGTCCGGTAAATTATTGTCATGCGAAAGAGATCTATGCTGTCGTTGTTTGCTTTTTAGGAGGCCGAAACAGATTTTGTCACGCACGATATGTATGGGTATATATAGACGTTGAGAAAACAATGAAATGATTGCCATGAAAGCTAATACTGTTATTTTTAAACGTCTATCGTTCTGTATAATGTTTGCCTCTATTTATATCAATTCTTGTTCTTAATTCTTGTCTCTTTTATCTTGACAATAAGAGTTATATAACAGAACAACTATTTTAAATGTTTGTCGTCATTTACTTTAAATAATAAATTATAAATGTTATAATTAAATTGATTAAAAAATTATAAATATATGAAAAACTTACCGGATACAATTTCAACTTTTAAAACTTCATACATTTATATACAACACTCCCTCCGATCCCTAAGGAACTTTCAACCTCACGCTATTCCCTGCGACACCTACTATACAGCGATACATATTTTTTTCCCTCACCCTCATATATCCTCCCCCACTGCACTACCGGTCGACGTCCTTTTACGCGCGCGTGACATCGCAAGAGCCCTCCGTGTACATATATATATGCATAATGGACGGGGACGTAGGCGTATAGGCAGGCGCTGAGGCTGTCTATGCCACGGGCCGCTTGAATTACGATTACGAGCGAGCCATCAAAGCGCGAAGAATGCCGGTGTGTAACATAGACCCTATACCTCCTGCTGGTTATATAGGCTCGCCGAGAATATTTGAGATGATTAAGGGGGGCTTGCGTGAGGTATTGCCGAAGGGCTTGTTTTTTTCTAGGTCGTGATGCAACGCGCGAAGCTTTGAGAAGAGAGTTATGGTTATTAATATACGTGGATGTATTGAAAATTGTTTCGAGAGGGGTTTGATTGGGGTAGGATTGAATGTGATAGTGTTTTAAGCTTTGTGGTTGGAACATTATTTTGTGAATTTTGGAGAAGAATTTAATGTTAGATTTACGAGGAAAAGTTGATGGATTAATCAAAGTGGTAAAAGAAAGTATATCAAATTGAAATAATTGAAAAGTTCTCGTTTAAAATAATTATCTGGTTGTTAAGGATAAATGTTTACCGAGAAGTTAAATAAAATTTAAAAAGCTGAGAGAAACAGATATTTCGAAAATTCTGTATATATATACAGTGTATGTATAGTGTGTCGATTTAACTGCCTTTATAGAAGTGTCAATCACGAGACTTGACTGACATTTAATATCGTTCATGCTTTTTAATCAACTCAATATATTCTTCCTGCAGACTACATGTATAAAATAAATACAAAACAATTCAGTGAAGGTTATTATTTGCAAAAAAAAAGCGATGTTAATAATAAACTTAATAAATATATATAAAGTTTACTAATTTACTCATCATACATATTGATATTGAAAAAATTTCATATTTAAAGCAATAAATGCAATAACGCAGTTGTTTTAAATCTCCAGTAGTAGCAGTCGAGTATGTGCAGACCACCTTGTTTATTACTTCCAGAGTTAAGATAATTTTATTATTCGTTATTTTTAAGTCAATCTATTTTTATCACACACCTTTTTGTTTATTTCTCAAAATAACTTTTTTAAAAACCAACGAACAAAAATAAACTGCGAACCTACTTACCCATTCAACTGAATTAGCATTCGCACTCTTTCTACAGCAGAACCAAAAGAAGCAATAGCACCAGCAGCAACGTAGCACCATAAAAAAACGTACTCGAATGCAAAGTAACAGCGCAACTACTTCATCCTCACGCGCCTGATCCCCTTTATTTTTCCAACCTCGTTAACGCCAGTACCAACACACATACATTCGCGCAAGAAATTACATTTGAATCGAACTAGAAAATTATCAGGCTAGCTGAATTACTTGATACGCCACTTGATTTTCCACTTGGACGCGTGTATGCAGTTCCCATGCTTTCAGTTCGTATATCCTTTTACAATGTAGCAGTGTATCTTCTCCTGTTTTTATTCTGCCTCTTTGAAGAAAGAGGAGAAGCAAGAGTGCATTGCAACGTTTGCCTGGTTGCTTTATGGAGAAGAAAAGGCGCAGTACACTTTATTGATGGTTCTTTCGATTTGCGCAATTGGGTATTGAATTCTGAAAGTGTTTCGTTCTAGGAAGAGTTAGCAACGAGTCTGTAGTGATCAAATTGAATGCGAATATTTTTTATCAATATTGTTTTCACTATATGTTTACCGTTAAGACGCGAAACGACTGAATTTTTAAGCCTTAGTTTTTATAGTTTAATCAATGTTTATTATAATTACGCCTTTGCGCTCTATAATATCATAGAATTACGCTTTAATTACGGCACGTGCATTTTACAATAAGTATATAGTTTGTAACTAATAAATCAAACTACACGCACACACACGCCACAGGCAATGTTGCTTAAATTATAATCACCTTCCAACGACAGCTTCTAACTTGTAAAAAAAAAACTGAAAGATCACACCTTGCTGCAAGTGTGCTTGCGCCTATAAATCTTTTCAAGGTGGTGACTCGCCGACACGTCAGCCACGCCCATTGCACATGCATCATGCGATCGATTTTTTCGCCAATCGTTAGTTGTTTCAAAGTAGCTTTTAAAGTGCATTTTCTTTCTCCCACGTGTTTGTAAGTAGATCTCATTCTAAAAACGTTAGGCGTGCGCGTGTTCACGTGATTGTTGCTAAAATTTGCGCGAATCGCGTTCTATTATATTCTAATTTCATATAAAATTTGTAATTTATTTTACGGTAGTCCCCCCTGAGCATGACATATATATAATAAAAGGCAATTTCGTAAAGTCTGGGCTCATAAATCTTGCATTAGCTTTCTAAAATGTAATTTACTTCGTCTCCGTCATACCTTCAGAGCATTAAGGTCAAAATAATTTAAACATCCTAATTTCAATCTTACAAGTTTTGAAACCTCGTAAACACGAACATCTACTGACATATTTTTATAATCATTTCACTTGCATCAAATATAATAACCTGAAAAAACGACTTTTAAAATACAGCTTTTGATCCAATATTTCTTTATAATTATCCTCGTGAACCTTCCACAACTTCACAATGCATCACTATCTCCACTTCATTCCCCTCTTGACGCTTTTCAGCCCATTATCACCTAGCTTTCAGCATGCGCATCCCGTCGAAAGAAAAAACAAACAAAACCACCTTAAAAATGAAACTTCAGCAGTCTCTAAAAGAAAAGGAAAAAAGAGTTTATCGAACGTGAACCACGCCATCTTCCGGGGCTTGCACTCCATACCCTAATAGCACAAGCGTGTGCCCCGCCTAACTGATATTCAATATTTTGCATAAGACACCATTACGGCGATTGAATCATCCAATCTGCTGCTACCCGATAACGGCGCGATTATGCTTCAATAATAACGAGGCATCGCTTGCCTCGCGACCTCGGCTGCAAAAAAAAATGATGAGGCGAGAAGGGACAGGAAGAAAGAGAGATTAGGTCTTGGGTTTGGTCTGAAAATTGACGCTGCGGTGGGTTGAATGTGATTAATGTGGGTTTCGAGGTCGCCAGATGAGATAAGTATTTGTGTATATATATAGGTAGGTTTGAGCGGCTTCGTGTTTGCAGGGATAATGAAGTGAGGATAGAGTTTTTTATTTTAATGGCTTAGATTAATTGGTGGTAATTGGGAAAATGATTTTTTTAGATATTTTTTTCTAATTAGATCTATTGTAGAGTATTTTTCTTGATGAATACTGGGAGAACAACAATTTAGCAGTTAATTTTTTATAACTAAGGCAAGTTTAAATAAAATGTCAACGTAAAATATTCTGAACATTGAATTTATCAATTTTTGTACTTTAAAGATTTTAAGAAAAATCTTTAACTTTTTTCAACTGTTATATTTTTTATTGAAGTCATATGACTTTTCACTTCACGCTGTATCGTAAGTGGCATATAAATTTTTTTTGTCCGTTTTTATTATTTTTTGTTACGATACATCGTTTGCTTTACAACCTTTCACTTTTTACTCTTTCGAACAAAAAACACCAGAAATGTCAATAGTCTCTTGGAAATTGTTTTTCTTTTTCATTTTAAAATAAATAATAGAAAACTTTTGTATACGAAAAATTTCAAAACACATTGTTTTCAATTATTTATCTAAAATTTTGAAAATCAAATCTATATTATTCGAAAATCCTGACAAAGTGATCTGGTGTTGACGTATTCTATCAAAATCCGTTCAAATCTCAACTGATATATCAGATTACGTAGCGCATATCTATCTCCCAAAATACCGAATAACACCTGTTTTGTGTCTCAATCACGGCGATTACATTAAAATCAGCATTATAACATGAATCTGAACTCTGACTATTTATCTAATATAATTGAATATACATCAAAATAGTTTATTCTATAACAATGACATTTTCCAATTGAATTCTTAACTAAATATGTCTGATATAGGTTTAAATTATAAATTTAATATTTAAAATTAAATATTAATTTAATTGCAACAGATTCATATAATATATCCGAATCATTGAACTTCAAGTAGCTAACCTAATTATGGTTATCTGCATCGATACCGTTGATTTTTCAATTTTCCTTCTTAATCTTTACTAAATTCATGGTAACAACACCAAATTCCTATTATGCAGAAAATCATCTTTTTTTAACTAGTACAAAATTATGTCTATTATAGTACTTAAAATTATATCAATTTTAACAACCACTGAACGAGATCCACACTTGATACTCTGTCATTTTTAATATTTAAAAAGCTAATCTGTCATGTAAAGAATTATCAACACTCCAACTCCCAACAAAAGCATTTAACCTTTTAACATCACCGAATAGATACCACTTTGTTTTACACCTTATATCCACAACAACAAACAATAATACAAACAGATCAAGAACAACAAAAATCATGCCCTTCCTCACATCTTGCAATAACTCCTTAACTTTGAGATCGCTTGGTCGAGCAAAGAGTACCACCCCTACATCACCACCACCACCATCATCATCATCATCATCATCATCACCGAGGCATGCCGCGCCTCATACATAATGTATCGGGCGTTGCTATCTGCATCTATACACCGCGGTCAACGACTGACATTAGCCGATTCGCGAGCTATGCGGCACAGGAATTCTCTGGCAGCCTCGGTTAACGCCTGCGTGAATTAACGCCCGGAGAACGGTATTGGCCCTTGTGAGATTGCTAGTAAAAGTGACGTGATTGTTATTGTTGTTGTAAATTGATTCTAAGATCATCCTTGAAATTATTTTAAAGGTATTCGTTTAGAAGATTATTTACTAATTAAAAATGTAATTATATATATTTTTTATTTTTTAAAAACTATTTTCCTTGTATACATATTCTTTGTTAAGATTTGTACTATGTTAAGATTAATTAATTATTCTTAAGATATTAAATTAATATTAGTAGATTAAAAGAAAGATTTTTCATGGTGCGTTAACATTTAATTACGAATTTACAAACCATATAGAGTTCATTCATAAAATTTACAAAATTGAATCCTGAAGAATACGAAACACGCAAGTAATCACAACTTGTTGATCTCTCCTCGGCGTCTTCATGATTAATGCATTCTAATTTTCTTATTTTTAACTTCCACCAATTTTACATAAATCGCGTATACATTTAAACGCTATAATACTGAATTGGCCACTTCTAAAAGAAGATTATGAAATGAATACATCCATTTATAGTGAATTTCTATATATTAATATGCATGATTATGCAAATGAGTTTATATTTCCATAAATATTTAATAGCATTGAAATTATATTCAGAACAAACCGACATGCCACTTTACCCCTTTGAAATCATTTATTTCCCAAATGATTTTCTCTCAAATATTATATGCTCAAACAAATTATTTCACATATTCTTAACGAAATTTAAACAACAATTATTCCAATAAATATATCTTATTTTTTTACTTAGTTATCGGTAACCCTTTGCAGTTCGTGTACACACACTCTCTCTCTCTCTCTCTCTCTCTCTCTCTCGCTATACAATCATGTACTTTCACGGGCCACTTCCACCTTCTTCCGCTTAAGCGCATTTCAGCGCCGCCTACACACACACACATACACACAATCCACCGAGCCTCAGGAATATATAGTAAAGCATACGACGTCGACGACGACCATACATCATCCGCAGCGTATGTACAGAATCGATACATCGCATTTTTCATCATCATCCAAGCCACCTCGAAAACAAACGGCCCTGTGGGATTTCTATATAGGCGAGGGAGTAAATACGACCGACGGGCAATTACTGTCCTCCGCGGTGGGGTACACTTTTTTTTTTATTCTCACGTCGGCACGTGTATCTGACATTTAGGAATCGTTGCAACTATGAAATTGTACGAAGGGGAGAGGAGCAAAGTTGTTGAGTGATAGTGGAATTTAGAGGCACGTGCGTTAGGGTTTCATAGAGAGTAGAGAGTGGAATTCGGGGTTGAAGTGGCGATAGAGAGAAAGAGGTTCCGATGATTTATGTCTTCTTCTCGTGTAATATTGAAAATTTTTCAATTTCCGTTGAGAGGAGGAAGGCGAAATGGGCGCGATAGGCGTTTTCGAATTTCGAGAGTGACAGTTGTAACGATAGATAGATTTTAATAGTTCGCTGGACTGTAAGTAGGGGTAACGTTAAAGTTTTTATTGTGTTTATCGACAGTTAGAGACCTTTGTTTATTTTACAACTTGGCTTGCAGAATAGAAGTCTCGACGTATATAGATTTGTGGTGGTCATGTATGATCGTAAATGCATTTCGTGACCCATATTTTTTAGATTTTTTTTTCTATATTAACTAAGTTTTTCTGATTCATTAACAAATATTTTTATTTGAAATTAAAAAGTCATACCCTTTCAAATTAGCGATATTTTTTCGCGATTTTTCACTCCTTTTTGCTGTCTTACCATCGCATAATCATTTTTTAGATTATTCAAAACTATTTTAAATAGCAAAAAAACCAGCGCGCCGCATACTTTGCAAACCATGTAACGGAAAGCATAATAATAAGCCGAAAAATACTAGGCTACCTATACTATATATATACACATACACATGCACCTGCACACAGCGACTTATAAGTCGTCGACGTTCAAGAAACGCGAGCGACGTGCGCACGACACTGTATAGCAGCGTGCCGTGTACAGCTCACACACCTCCTACGCAAAAAAAGCAACGAAGGAGTAGAAAAATATGATAAAACACGAAGAGGCACGAGAAGTGAATGGCGAAGAGAAATTGCGCGTGGTATAGACGAGGGTAGGAGAAACTCTCGTGCTGCGCGCGCATATATACTCGGGGTGCTTTTCTGCGAACCTCTCTCTCTCTCACTCTCTCTCTCACTCGCTCTAATTATCGTTTATTTATAAAACGCGCGCGCGGCTGTGCGACTGGAAAAAGCTGACTTTGTTTGGTTTCGCGTGCGAATATTTCGAATTGCACGAATTGTAGCAATGCAAAACTCGGAGTGCATGCGTGCGTTTTAAGCGTTATTGGGTTCGCATAGTCAGAGCAAAGTGCGCAGCGATTTTAATGGATGTTTAATGTTGCGAGTGTGTGGACGAATGTGTGTGGGATTTTTTTTCGTTTTGGTACGAGCGAGGGTATATAAGAGCGCGGATAATTTGAATAAATAAATGCACGCGATCGGGGATTTTAATTAAGGTTTTAACTGTTTAATCGGATTATAGCTGTTTACGGAAGTGGTATATACCTTTGCGCATTTATGATTAGCTCCCGGTTCTGGGAATAAAGGTATTCGGTCAATGCAATGTGTTTTTTGTGAAGCTGTTGCTAAAAAAAAATAATGCTTTTTCGAACAATTTCGTAATTGGCTATTTTATGATGAATAAGACTAAAATGAACTTACATTTTCTCTCTCTTTCCCATTCATACACACATGCATACAACACGTTCTCTCGGTCACAAATCTTATTGCTACAATCATATCCATTGTTATAGATGCACTCGTTGCACATGGAATCGACATCTTATAACTTTTATCATGCCACCTTTCCATTTTTTCCTCTACGCGTACACACATTTCCTTCAACCAGGTATACGTTACTACCGGCCCATTTACGTCTCTCTTCGTGTATCGTCGTTGTTGTTGTCGTACGCGCAAATAAACCAGACGATTTTAGCCATTATAGGCCGTTTTTCGTTGCTTTTTACGGCTTCCGGCCTGTTTGTTTGACGAGTCTTCTTCGCCTGGTGTGGACGTGGGTAGAGAAAAGTAGGTCTCGTGTATATATGTGTGTGCGAGTACTACTAGGTTGTGTTGAAGTTCGAGTTAAGTATCGGGGGTAATGTCTTGGAAAAAGGCGATGTTTGAGTTACTCTTTTTTTTGTGTCTTTAGGAGAAAAAGTAGCCGATGGTGATGGAAGTTTTTATATAGAAAAAATATAAAAATTATACTTGCAAAATATAGAAAAAATGAATGAAAATAAGATTCAGATTATCTAAGTGTAATAGAATAATAACGATTTTTAAAATATTAACTGTTGATTACGTTAGTTACAGTTGATTTTTAGTTTTTTTCAGCCAAAGTACATCATGGTAGTTTGATTTTTTCTAAATATAAAAATTACAATCAAAGCAAAATAATTGTTATAGCAATTGCGTTCCTTTAATTCAACACCAAATCATCGTTCGAGCACGAAAGACCGTACCTCAGTAGTCGACCAGTCGCTCTCGCTATTTCAGCAAATGTAGAAAAGCCATTTTCGCGTGCACGCCCCGAAAGATTCTCAGGGGCCACGTTCACCTGATAGGTCATTTTCTCGCTATATATATAACCCGAGAATCGCGCGTATAATTCAACCGAGTCCGGCAATTAGGATGTACAAACTCTCAGTGGGTGGGAGAAGGGACTTGAGAGAGAAGAGTACTTCCTCTCTCTCTCTCTGAAATTCGTCGAAAGCATGGAAGTAGAAGAGGTAGGAGTATGCAAAGCAGGTAGAGTACGTGTAGGTGTGTTGCTCTAAAGTCCAAGTGCTACGCGTAGCTTTTAATACATTTGCAGATACGTATATATATATATACATGGACAAAGAGGCAGTAGTAACAGTATAAGTGTGGGTGGAAGCATGAAGCACACGTGCAAAGGCGCGTGCAGATTTTCTCGCTGGTGATTTACGCGCTCGTATAAAAGTTGTAAAACTTTATCTTAAAGACATTACCCTCGCGACCAAGGGGAAACGAATTCTCTCTCGGGTAAGGGATATGCCAGGGCAATTATCTTCGCACTGTCCTCGTACGCTCTTTCTTCGTCTTTCTCTTCTTCTTCTTCTTCTTCTTCTTTTTTAAACCATAACGTCGTAACAGGAGGCGTTTTTCACGACAGCAAAGAGAACTTTCGATTGTAAAAGCGTATATATGAAGAAAGACGACGTGCGGTTTACGGCTCAAGCTCTCGCTCTCCTCGGTGGTTTTATGTAGGACCGCGTCGAGGAAAATTTTTCCTCTGGCTCAGCTGTCCTTCATAATGGTGCATGTAAAACGCTTGGTAGGAGGAAAGAGTGGGAGGTGGTGGGTATTTAAAATTAAAGACGAATTCTAAGAGGGCGAAAGTTTATAGGTATAGGCGCCGCAGGAAAGTTTTTCGCGATGAGAAGTTTTTATAATGAATAAAAATGGGTAACCAATATCTGGAGAGGAAGAACAAAGTTTATTCATTTCTACTTTTTTTTTAAGAGTTTGTCTTTTATACCAGTGATTTTATTGACGTTTAAAACGGGTTTTCAACGCTGAGCATTGATTGTTTTCGGGGTTTATGGGTAATTAATGGAGCCAATATTGCGCAAAAACAATTTTTTTATTCATCCCACTTTAGAGGTACCAGGGGGAGACTGCAAAAGTGAAATGGCCACTTCGGAAGTCAACAAAAACTAGTTAAATATGAGGTTTTAAAAAAAATTTCAATTAAAAGTCCATAAACATAAAATAGTTTTTATTTTCTAATATTTATGCATTGCTTTCGGAAAATGTAATAAAATACTCCTTTTATTATTCATTTAATTATGGTTTTCTCTTGTATTAAAAACATATGTAAAATTTTAAAATAAAAAAAGAGAGTAAAAATTTCCTTCTGTTTTTCAAATTACGCAATATATTTGAACCCTCACTATTCAAGATCCAATTGAGCAAACCTCATACCCTCGCTACCACAACCTCAAAAAGCTTCCGTGCCAGCGCGTAAATCCCGAAATTATAAAACCCTCGTGCAGCTTGCATTTCCTCTCCTACCTCCAGTGTAGCACACGAGTCCGAAGAAAAAGGTCGTTACGAGGCAACCCGGAATCGAGTTATATCCCGGGCGCACTCGTGGAAACGAATTTTCCGAGCAGAGCTTTTCCTTCTCAGCGAGTCGCACCATCCGTCCATCCTCTTTTACGCTGCTGCGTTGCTGAATCGACGAGCGAATCGTTGTGCACGATTACGTTTTTGCTTGTACTATAAATTGTATCGACGGATGCCACGCTGAGCAGAACGCACAGGGCGAAGGTGGTTTTGGTTCTAGATGTTACTCTCGGTTAGTATTTATTGGTAAACTTGAGTTTTGTACCGGAAGACAATGGTATGCGGAACTTGTTTTTCTTTTGGATGGATGAGTGTAAAGTAAAATGGTATTGCGGTTTGTTAGCGATTAGTCGATGTTTTGTACAAGTTCTGTTAAAATAAATTTTAAAGTTTAAAATAACGGTATACGATACTTAAAGTAAAAAGGGGACAACATTTTTTTCAACAATATATATCTGTAGCTCTGAGGCATAACGACATAAGTCCACTTTTTGCGTTTCTGAGAAAAATGGGTTTCAATGTTCAAACTTATTCGTATGATCGGAATAATCGAGATAAGGCGCGATACTGTACGAATCAGTTAACATATTTGAAACAAACATTTACACGGTGGTATAACCAGGTTATGCATTTTCTCCTCCGTGAAAACTCGGAAAAGTATGAAGTTATGTAGTTATGCCGGGAACTTGGACGCTTATTTAATAGTCCTATTCTCGTTTATTTTTCGATCATTTTCATTAATTTAATTATAAATTCCGATCAAAATTAACAATTAATCAGCGAATAAGTATATTAAAAATAATACAACTTGAATACAATTTGAATTCGCGATAAATTAAAATGCATTTTTTTATTTCGTAAAAGAACAGATATTATGAACTAACTTTCAAAAGTCTCACGTTTATGTACTTAATGTTTGTAAAATTATAAATTTTATCTAGTTATTGTATATATTTTATATAAAATAATTTTTATATTCAAGTAGGTTGGATAAAATAAATCACTGCTAGGATATAAACCATCAACTGATGGACTAAATTTGAAAAATGGACTTATGTTGTTACGCTTTTCGTATATGGTTATAGCTTTAGGGCAATATTTTAGCTACTACGGACACTTTTAAATGAAAAAGATCCATTTAAAGATACAAAATCCAAGGTATTCCCGATTTTTTAAAAATGGACTTATGTCGTTATGCCTCGAAGCCACTGATATCTAAACTCAACGCACCCGTTATTAAAAATATTTTAGAACGTTGTTATAATGAGTTTTAATATAATTAATATATGAAAGTAATATTAAGATCGTATACATATGTATTATTCGTTATAAAAACTATAATGATTCTTTTTTTTGTCTGTTTCAGGTGAGTGAATCTTCATTGTCTGGATTCTTAGAACGAGCAATAAGTATGATATCAAACTCCATTATTGAAACATTGTTTTACATTTTCGACTGTAAAAATACATTGAAATCTATATACCTAGCGAAAACTTAGTGATGTTCTAGTTATTAATCACATTATTCAATTCATTACAAACAATCAGACAATAATAATGAACAAACAGCTTATTAAAATAATTATACCGCACCAATCTCCCTCTAATACAATCTCACAATGAATTTCATACACTCCCCGATCAGACAACAGCACCAATAAATAAAAAAAAGTCCACATGTAATAATGCTGCATCGACAGTCGACTTTTTAATCCTACAACAACTCCGCATATAATCAACATACAAGCGTTCGTAATAATGACGAGCAAATGCAGTGTCGAAAATAGCAATTACCAATCGCTGCTGCTACTACTACCTGCACACCCCGACCAGCTTCTCCCTGTTCGCCGTACCCTCTCGATGAAAAACCAGCCGCTAATGGGATTTCGAGTTCAAGTGCAGCTCATTAGCCAGTGCCGGTTCATTAAGCTCGCGCCCGATTCGTTTTATACATATACACTTCGACTCGAGATAGAAAAAGCTCGAACGCAGTGATTCGACTGTATTGCAGAAAGGACGGCCGGCAAAGATTCGCGCGTGGGTAATTGGATCGAGTGAGTTGTCGCTTGGTACTGCATAAAGGATGGGGAATATTAGCTAAAGAAAGGTGAAAGGATGATTGTACTGGTGGTATTGTGAGGCTTCATGATTGCGAGTGGGCTGTTGTTGAGGTTAATTAAGGTTATGGAGGTATATTAAATTGGAATTCTGAAATAGTATATAATATGTATATGGAAAATATAATTTTGGTCATTTGATTTGGTTTTTATTTTAATGGTTAAAAATTGCTTTAAATTGAGAAATATTTTTTAATAGATATATTGAACGTGCTGTTTAGGTTTTTTCCTTTAAAGAATTATGGAACGTTGAAACATGCCGTGATAAACGTGAATATCATTAAACGGAGCCTATACCAATACGTAACGAGATTGCATTCTCGTAAATGTATCATTATGCAGTAACAATAAATTACCTATTATCATATTCTTTTCCTTTGCGCGTGAGCTTTACTGCATTTGCAGCATGCGACATTAAGTGGAATTAATGCGTTGCAACGGTAAAGCACATGAAATTGTGGAAAATTTCTGAAAAATGTGACGATAAATTGTTGTACATAAAATTTTCTAAAATAAAAAAGTACTTTCCATATAAGTAAGTCAATATAATTTTACATAATCAATGGTAATATTAATTTCACTTAACTCATCCTCCGTAAAATACCGTAACGAAATACTACTTCATAAAAAGATGAAATGACAGCTGTACACTTGTTATCAAGAGTTTCATCTCTTAATATCCGTACCGATGTAATAATGCCATTATTCTTACTTACTAATATAGTTTCGTGGATACAGGATACTCAGTCAAAAGCTATTAAACAATATGCATATAATATTGAAAGCCCTTATCAGATAGCAGCCATATATAGTGGAGGGAATAACGTCGCGTATATTGATATTGCATTGTATGTAATTGCTATACGCAGTAACGACCTCTAACTCCTCGAAAATCAAATCGTCCTCGTATTCCAAAACGTATTCTTCTTTATATCCCCATTCGTGAAACATCTTCAACAATGTCAAACACAAATATTATACCACTTCAATCCATCAAAATATATTCTCCAACATAAACCTAAAAGTTCCGCAATATACCGGTGACCAATGAAACACCAAAAAAAAACATAATATCAGTAAAAAAATATCTTTATATGCACAAAGTACATCCTCTCGTCACATACTCTCGCATCGGAACGCTGCACTCATGCGTATCTCTTACGGATAAAATTCCCAATTCCCTCGCTGGACCTCGCAGAGAGTTGACCTTGTCCCCATGTCGTATAATGCACGCGTATATGTGTGCGTACGTATTATCCCTTCTATACCAGCGATAAAGAGCAAGCGAGCAAACCAGCCGCTGACTTGGCGTTTTCGTATACTCCCTCCCCACATGATCGAGTCAGTTCGCGACGCTCGTAAAGTTTCTAAGCTCTCGTGTGCCAAAGGAGAGGTGCTTTCTTTTTGTGTGTGTAAAGGTATACTCGCGTCGTCGAGGTGTTTGACATATACACGTGGGTTATTGTTTCGCGACAGTGCCGCAGCTGACGGGATGATAACAATTTTTTGTATTGTGTAATTGGGTATCGTAAAAAAGTATAAGGGTTGGCATAAAGCTGGTAAAAAACTGCGAATAGGGTTCTTTTTAAGATGGAAAAATTATTAATATTAAAGGATAAATGTAAGTCGATGCTGTGTAGTTTAAATTATCACGTTACTAAATATCATCTAGAAAATAATTTTACGTTTATTAAACGAAAACTTTATCATTAAAACTACTACCATTATTATTAAATACCAAACTATATCTCCAGTGCAATTTCATTTGTACTTCGAAACAAACGTTCTCTATACAATCAAATCATCCCTTATCCTAATCCTCGAAGTATCTATATATATATATATACACTCCAGCATCCAGCACAATTCACGGATCAACAAATGCACTTGATTCAAGAGCCCCCAGCTCAGGGTTTTAAACTTAAACGGGAAAAATCCAATTTGCGGCGATTGGTTTACAGCAAGGAACGTAGAGCCCGCGCCGCGAAACAAATGGTTATCCTCGGCTGCCTTCCTCCTCTCCCTTTGGTAATGCCACATCCGTGGACTAAGAAGCTCGAGTATCAGCAGTAATTGATCGGCAACTACCTAATCCGCCTCCTGGACAGCTTACGTTGGAACTCGGATACAAGTGGAAACAAAATAAGAGCGCTGTTGTTCTTGTTTGCTATACGAGGGCTCGAGTGCGCTTGTTTTTTCGATTCCTACGTTGTTGAATTGTCGGTGGAGTGAGGGGTTGAAGTCATTAACGAGTGATACGTGAGAAGTCGTCAATCGATAGTTAGTCGAAAAGTGAACGCAGTTAAGGTAGCGAGAGAATTTATCGGATTTTCGAGTTCAGAATGTATTTGGCATGTTCTTTACATTATTTTTCTTTTTGAAAGAATTTTATGATGAACATTGAAAATGGAAACGTTTAAAATTTTCTATAAACTTTGTACTGCATCTTTTGATACGTGTGGATACACATACAAATATAAAGAACGAAGTAAGCAAAGCGTCCGATTACAATATGATGTCGATTAGCACAAGTTCGGCTCGTGGCGGCTGTGGCTTGTTAGTATAGTGTTTCTGACTCGCAAGTCGGCGGCTCTGGTCCAATCTCAGGGTCCGTAACTTTTTATTATTAAAAAGTTGCGACAGCTTACTCGTAATATTTTCATAATAAAAATATTTTTGTCTTGTGCATACTTTGTGGATACTGCACTAAAAGCTTTACTTCTGATAATATCTTGTTTGCTATATGAATATAAATTTTTCCCTTTGTTTAGCCATATTTATTCAATCAAGTTCTAGCGCGATGAGCTAGCGAACAGAATACTCAGATGAAAAACATTCGCCAACTAGCATTTTCGAAAAATCCGCCGTTTACCCATACCAAAAAGTTCTAAACCCAATTTGTCCACTATCGCATGCTCACGACTGTATTGACTAACAATCCTCGTTCACTTCGATCACTTTCTAGGTCACCATGTAAACTTCACCTAACGACTATAATTCTAAAAAATGAAAAATATTCAACGACGCATGATATCTCCAACGCGCCATATCAAATATAGTCCAGATATTTAACGAAGCTTATATAGCATCAGCGTACCTCACCCATAAACCACATACGTATACTCGATCTTTCGCCAAAGCCCTACAATCCCATCACGCTCTTGTAAATAGTAAACGCAGGATCTCCGGATATCCAAGGCCAACTGCTACACGCACAACGTCGGCGGCAGACGGAATTATAGTCAGATTACGTCTCGTTAGCCTGAGCGCGCGTTTCATCTCTGGCTTTCTGTACTGGCGCTAATTCTACGACGACGATGTTTTGCACTACGGCGAGGAACGGAGACGACGACAAATAGCCTCTCTGCTGAGGTGAAGCTGCATGTGAGGATTATAGGAGTGAGGTTCGAGCGTTTCTTGGTAGGTTAGTTGAGGATTTAAGTGGAAGGGACGATGTATTGCGTGGTTCTAGAATTTTAAGGTTGGTTGGGGTTATGGTTCATGTGGTTTCTGTAAATTTTGATCCCTGGCGTATAATTTTGATTTTGCTATACTTTGTAACATCGATCACGAATATTTTAATCTTTATGCTGGTAGGCTGTAATGATATTTATTGCGTAATTTCCGAACAATATATTAGAATACATTATAATGCTAATAAAAGTGAAAAATTCATGAAACGTATATAATGTAATAATACTAATTTTCCAGCAATTAAAGCCATTGTTCTGATGAATAAACGGGACGATAACCGTGATTATTTTGTACCAATGGCTACATGATCTGATCATAAAAGTAATAATGATAATTTGGATCATCATTTTGCATGATTTCAATGAAAATAAATTAAATTATTGCTATTGTACATTATATGTTTACAAGAATGAATTTGGGAATTAATGATATATTTTTACGCATACATTTTGATTTAATACCTCCAAATGGAATCGAGATTTATATGAATATATTTAATAATAAATATTTTACTAATTAGCAATAATAGAGAGGAAATTAATTCTAAATTGAGCATTTAAATTAACAATAAAAGAACAATATAAAAGCTATGCTTCGTTCAACTTACATACCGTAAAAATTACTCAATAAATTCATTCGTTTTTTCATTAACAAATTATTCAAACTACAAGTTCGCATCAAGCGCATCCAAGAGTCGTATAAATTTCCCTGGAGCCTCATATGCCATTTACATAACTGAGATTAATGGTGACATTCTAATGTTTTTATAACGTTCAATAATTTGAAATGCAATGACAAAACTTTATAATTGCGAAACTTCCATCCACACATACTTTTCCAATTAATACTTTTATTTCACAGAAAAATGAACTTTCTTCAATTTAATATATATCCACAGATATCCATGTCGCCACAAAAAGAACCCCTAAAATATATATATCATTAAAAGCCATTACGCACAACAAGATATTCCTCTAGCATACGTTAACGAAGAATATAGCATTACATCACAGACAATAAATATGACCACGTCAACTCTCAACCCTTTATTTACCCAAACTCCACAGTCATGGCGTATAGCAGCAGCAGTGGTAGCAGCCAATAATCAGGAAAAGTCGCGTCGCTACCGTCGTCTTTCCTAACGAGCTTCTTTAAGGATTCAATTACCCGCGACTGCGGATACGTAGCTGTCGCCGCGCGTTCATTGTACCAGCTGAAAGAGGTCGCGACGATGTCGTCGTCACACGCACGGACATCGACTTTCTCTACAGAGAGAGAGAGAGAGAGAGAGAGAGGGAGAGAGAGAGAACAAAGGCTGACGAGGACAGGTAATACATCCATTGAAGTCGAGAGTGAAGCGTGCAGGCATAACAAGCTCGCGAGGGAGAGACAGAGATAGAGAAAGGAGGACAAGTTTTGATCGAGTCCAGAATTACCAGCAGTAGCGTATTTTCTGCGCACACATCTGAATGTTGATTCTGTGATTTGAAGTACGACGAAATTAAAGGTTTAATTATTTATGAGCGTATAGTTGAAGTTAACAATGGTATACATTATTCTAAGAAAACAGAGCAAAAAGTATGGATGATCTTGGTTAGTCGAGGAAAATAAGCATAAAAAGTTGCTTATTTTATAGCTGTAGCGTGGGTGTTTCTAATGTCAAATCATATGAGTAGCTAAAATCAATATTTCATGAGACATACTTATGAATATTATATTAAGATGTTCAATAAACGATAGATTAATGAATTAATAGTATGCTAAAATGGATTCTTTTAAATTTTACGTATTACCCTTTTTCAAAAATAGCTGATATTTTTAGTAATCAATATTAAAATTAGACACAATTAATAATACTAAATGTGATATCGATGGATATCACATTTAGTATTATTCGAGACACAAGAGACACGTGGATACCTATGATATGTATCCTTAATTAAAAAAAAATTTTATTTTGAAATTCTAAATTTTTTGTTCAACGAATGTACAAATTAATATTTAGTGTTGATCTTATTTATTTTTTTTTCTTTGTAATTAAATTATAAATTCATGCAAAATCTATGAAATAAATATATAGCCATTTTCAATACAAAAATATTCGTAGAATTTCTTTGACACAATTTGCAATAACAGAAAATTACAATTCTTTTTTTCTTTCAACTATCAGAAAACAATTTTACAAACTATTTTTATTGTATATTCAAACAGAACATATTTTTCACAATATTAAACGTACCATTAACCATCGCCAACAAATATTTATCAAAAAAAATATTTAACTGAATCCTGCGTTCATACACGCTGACTATAAACTTCCTCGACCCCGTACAATTTTATCTCGATCAAATCCTCACCCCGCACCAGCATTATTTACACGACTCACCACGCTATAAAAACACAATAATAAACTCACTCCTCGCGTCTCTCGAGCCTTCTAATTTTACCCCGAATACCGTCACTCTCCCTCTTGTCAGGTGGCAAATATAGCCTCATCCACTGGCCCATGTATACACACACACACACACGAGAGTATGTTTGCCCGAGTCGATAACAAAATTCCCTGGTGGGCTTATGAGGCAGTCATGTTTTCTCGGTATTCAAAGCAACTCGCATGCATGCTATTCTACCGGCAACACAGACACGGTATGAATCTTCTATGTATTCCATTCACAAGAAGGAAGCTTTCCACGTGCTTCGTTTTTTCTCTTGGTTTATTTTTCGTTAAAGTTCTGTAAAAATGACGGCACGCCAGCCGCGTCGTATAGGCGGTTTTAAATTCCTGACTGGCGCATTTTTGAACGAATATATGTCTGTATGTAGAGATGCTTCTTTTCTGAAGTATGTCAATTTGTTCGAAGTATGTTAAATATATTCAGTATTTTTACGTTATATGCAGGATATTCTCCGATAAAATATATACGAAAAGTTATGTTTTGGGTTATAGAAATTATACATGTTTTGGATTGTGAGTAGTTTCGAGATTTTAAAAAAGAAATACATATTCACAATGTAAATTATAATGATGTTATGTCAGGAAACCACAAAGTCGTATAGAAAAAAAAGTTTTGAAGCGATACTCTAATGTATCTGGAATATTTTATTTTTAATTATATAAAATATGAAATTGATGTTAATGTAAATAAGGAACATTAATAGCAACGAAAATAAAAATTTAAATAAAAGTGAAAAAAATATGACGTAATGCACAGTTGTACGCTTACAGACATGTTACTCCCTAGAGTAATGAAATAAAATAGATTAATAATATACAATTATAAGACGGTATTATCCGAGTTGATAAAGCTGGATTAAAGAGTAATATTTATGAGGCGTCGCCATATAGCATACGTGGATTTAGGAGATTAAAGTTGAAAATGGCGATATCAACGACAAAAATTTAATATGCAATTCGTCGGCTTCTTTAAAAGTTTTATGGATTATAAAGTTACGTTTTTGGAAATTTAAGCTTATAACATAGTTTCTAGCATGTAACTTTTATTATTTATTGTAAAACACTCAGATACGATGGATCAGTATAATCAGATGCTGCTAGAATTGACATTACTTACCAATTCAAATGAGTTGTGACATTATTCCAACTGCATTATAAATGATAATAAATTAGCTATAATTAAGGCCTAACTTGTATGTTGAATAATTGATAATTTAATCAATTATGCATTTTGATGCAACCTATTTTATTAATAAAATAATTTAAATCTTATACTTTTAATTTACAGTGAAAATCTATAGTGAGAATATTAGTCATTTTATTTTAGAGCACCTTAAGTAGTTTTTGATAGCCAACAAGAAAGAGAAAATAACGTTCAAAGCAATGTATTCTCGCATGTCAAAGCTATTCTTATCACGATATAAGCTTAGAAAAGCTTTGCCTTTATTCGAGAAAACATCACTGACGAAATTAACTTCCTCAGACAGTGAAACACGACTCTAATTCCCTACAAAGACATTTAGCGCACACGTACTTCCCTCTCAAAGCACTCTCGCAAGCGAAATAACGCTGCAACGTCTGCACTCGCAATCTTAATCCCTTCAAGTCGACGCTCGTGAGAACCGAGGAGCAAAAGTAAAACGAGCAAACTCGGTGACGAAAAAGCTGCAGTCGCGAATGTATCCCACGAGTGGTGAATCGCTGTTCCCGAAAATTATTTCTTCCAAAAAGAAAAAGAGACCATCGCGTTGATTAACTTGCGAAATTCACACCGCGGTGGTGAAAAAGTTTTCTTATGTCGTGGATGAATAAAAGAAGAAAGGAGACAAGAAAAATGAAGAAAATTAGGAAGACTGATTTTTACTTCTGTGTGTGTGGCGTGTGATGGCTTCATAAAGTATAACGTGAATAATGAAGAATTTTCTTACATTGCGTAATGCCTCAAAGTAAGAAGCGGACGACTAGAAATGAATCGCAGAAGTATTAAATTATCAGCTGAAAAGATATATATATATATATATATATATATATATATATATATATCAAAGCAACTTAACTTGAGCGCCCGCACGCCCACATAATTGAATCTCACTCTGCTGCAAAAGACGATCAAAGAGAGCGTCGGTTTCAAAGGCATTTACTAGCGAGCGAGGATCGAATAAAGGCGCACGCGTAGGTGCGCTTAGTCCTGTTAATTAAATATAGCAGATGCGATATGGCTGTGCGCTAAATAATTTCTACAACGATTCGGAAATCATTTTGCATTATTCTTTTTCTTTTTTACAACAGTCGAGTGTTTTTATATGCATGCACACGCATAGGCGGCACGAACGTAATTACTTGGCCAATTTCCGAGAGTACAGGCCGAGGCGTTTCGAGATATAAAGCGCGCGAGGTGCGCGATATCGTAAAGTTTATGAAGGGCAGGCTCCACTCCAAGCGGTATATACGCGCTTGTTTTAGCTGGACTCGGTGTGGTGATGCGGGAGTTAGTTGATGTAAAACGCGGAGAAATTATTGTTGGATTGGTCCACCAAATACATATAGTTGGTGAACTTTTGGTTCTGAAAATTATATATTTCTATAGTAAGCTAAAATATATTTATATGAAAAATATGTAAATTCTTTATTGTATTTCCAACATTTTCATAATACAATTACTTTGAGTACTCCAAAAATATACTTATAACTTTGCTAGAAATCATCCTGTTTGAGAATTTTCTAGCTTATTTATGTTGAATTGGCCAAAATAGTCATAAAGTGGCTAGAAAATATTGGAAAAATCATTTTACACACGAGAGAGAAAAGGCCCTACAAGGCTGTCAAACCCAACTTCATCACCACTACAACCACCCGCATAAAAAAAAAACTCTCCACAGATCAGAAAAGATTGCTTCTATATATATATATATATATATATATGGGCAGTTCTCAGGTGAATCGAGAAGTCAAAATTTTTTTTTCTTTTAAAATC
>JAWWEQ010022170.1:0-28534 GCA_035583055.1 Torymus tubicola | reverse complement strand
CTTCTAGAATGTAGTCATATTTTTTTTATGACCCTTTTTGAAAGTCTCTGATTAGCTGCTTTTCAGTGTACCTTCATAAAAAAGGGGGGGTTCGATAAAATATTTTTTGTTTGACAAATTTTTATATATATATATATTATATATATATAGATAGATAGATAGATATATATATATATATATATATGTGGACGTTTCACGTGAACCAATCCGCTGAAAAAATTAAAATTGCTGAAAATTTTTTAAAGGACAGCTTCCCTCACCAATATGAAAAACCTGAAATTACTAAGCCATACATGCATAAATAAAGATCTGAGATTTTTTTGAAAAATATGATTTTTTAATAATTTGTGTTAAACATTTGACATTTTTTGTCTCAGAAACTTGAAATTTTTTGTATAGCATATTATATGGGAAAAAGTTTGCATTTAGCAATTAGAAAAAATGGTATTTTTTTTAGATCTTAATTTGCAACTGTCTGATTGGTCAATGTCCGGTATAACTGTATGAATCAATATCAGCAGTGCGACTAGGATAATTTTTTCAAGATTTTTTTATTAAAAGTTTAGAGTAAGATATTTCAAATAAGCCCAGAACCATTTGTTGCAGAGCAGATTGGATAACTTAATATCAGGAAAAGTTTTCACTTGAAGCATTTAATGTTAAATTCGAAATTATTAAGGGCCAATCCATGTACTGATTATCCCACCTCGATGTCAGAGCTGATGCGTGATGCTATCCGTAATCCCATACGTTGCTTGAGGCCCCTATTTGCATTAATTAATTTTGATATCTTCCTGTCATTCTTATGCTACCTCTTAAACACAAATAAATACAGTAACCAAACGCGATATATACACTGAGAAAAATGTTATAATAAAAATTACTATATAATATAGTAATTTTTATTATAACATTTTTCTCAGTATACATGTAGACGATTTAATAAGAAAGTATAAGTATTCTTTTCGATTTCCCCTTGCCAAGCACCTACTTCAATACTTTCCAATTCATAAATCACAATCCACTTCTTCTCCCCAGTCAAAGAAAGGAAAAAACCATCTACCTCTCGCCATTAGAATCCTCTCTCAAATCTGCCATCGCAAAGCCGTTTCTCAGACGACAAGTGACCGAGCAATTATACGATTCCTTTGGTAGACTCTCTCTCTCTCTGTCTCTCTCTCGGTCTCTCTCTCTGTCCGACGTTCAAATCAGCGCACACGCGCCGACACGATTTCAATCGGACGCTATTACTGGTGGAATGTCCGAAGGTCGTCGCCTCTATCATCGTCGCTAATTCCTAGACGTCAGCGACGTTACTCTGCTTCGTCGGCAGAAAGCTCACTGATGCAGAGAGGGAGGGAGAAGAAAAGCTCTCTCTGTGTGCCTCCAGGGAGCAGCGGGGACGCAGATAGATATATAGAAGGGTCCAAAGTCAACGAGGGACGCTCTGCCTTTTTTGTATCGTCGTTCGATTTAGGAAGAAGGGGAACCTCGGTTGAAGGGAGAATGCAACCCGCCAATGCGTGAAATTGCGATGAAGTTTTGAAGAGGGGATAGTAGACTGTGAACGCTTCTAAATGTATTGGGTGGTAGTGGAATGTAAGGAGAGCGGACGGGATGTCAATATTTTCCGGACAGAGTTATCTCATAATGCGAAGTACGACTTGCTCGCTGCTGTTATTGTTGGGTACGACGTTCCCCCTTTTGCGAATGCATAACTTTTCGCTAACACCATTCGAACCCTCACATTATCATTCGCGAAAAGAGAGCCCGCATGGTATATAGGTAGATTAATTCTGAGATCAAACCAGTAGGCCTACAGTAAACCCTATGCGACAGCTTGAATACGTCGTCGTCGTCGGAGTGAAAGCAAACTTCGCGGATTATAATTTTCCAGTCGTCTCGTAGAGCCAAGCCAACGCGCGTAGGGTGGACGGTAGTGCGAAGGCAACGGGGTACCGAAAGCAGCTTCTGGTAATCTCTCGGTCCGACACCCTCAAAAACGCTACGGCTCTTAATGAACGTATTTTCCATTCGATAATGGGGCCAAGGGACGAGCGCGAGCAACGCGGGGGGTAAATTAGTAGAAAGGCGAATCGATATTTCAGGGGATTAAGTTGAGGGATGGTCTCGTCGGCACTGAATGAAAGTAATTTGAATATGTTTGCGTTAGAGTAATTGTATTGGATAATTATATTTTATATTGTTTAGACTGACAGCGTGATACTTGATTATGTATTCTCACACTGAAATAAAGGTTACCCTTGCACAATTATTGTACATAAGTTGGTTAAGCATACAGCTTCTACAGTTATTCCTTGTACCTTATTGAATATTGGTATTTTTAAAGAATGGTTGTTAAGTTATATATTATAGAAACCTAATTAGTGAAATGAATGGTAAAATATAATTTTATTAATTAGGTATCATTATGGTATATATGGTATGCTTCTCATTGTAATGATAAGGTGAGGATAATTCTGTTACAGAAAGCCAATAAAGGTGAAGAACACTCTTTTTGTGTAAAAACCCGATTATGCTACTATAAATTCAAAAAATAACAAACATTAACGATACAGAAAAAACGAAACATTTATATCTATCTTGTATAATAAAGACATTTTTCATAAGAATTTTCACGTGTTCAAAAAATATAACGCAACAGCAATTCCATCAATGTGCAAAAACTTAAGTTCAGTTATTACACCAGGCAAAGACAGATCATCGAAGTGGGAAAACACTAATATAGTTTATAATTTCTAGCTACATATATACCTATAGGTGAAACCAAAAGGAAATTAAAAGATCGCGTTGAAGAAGATATAAAATATAACGATAAAGATACCGTAGTAGCACTTCATATCAATAACAATTACATGTTTGTTTAGGAAGAGACTCTAATTCTAGATAGAGAGTGTAATTACAAAAAGCATTTAATTTCAGAAATACTATACATTAATCAAACCAATGAGAATATTAATATGATGGAAGATATAAGCACTCTCAATATCACCTAAAAATCATTTTATTTCCTGACGTCATAGCTTGTTTATGTTTTGAAAAGGAAATCTTTCCTATATTGTTATGGCACCGCTTGTATAAATAGACAGTCAATTGATTGACTTTCACGTTTGACAAGAGACATGTAATCGTCTCCAACTTTGTATTTTGTAAAGAAAAGTTATATACTTGCCTGAAGAAGCCAACAAATTCTATTGGCGAAATGTCGCAAAATAAATAATTTTGCAAACTAATGGCAAACTTGGATTGAATAATCCACACCTTACCATTTATTATTTAGGGTTTTAAAATTTTTAAATTACATTTTAAATGTTTAACGTAAATAATGGTTACAATTTAACTAGCAAAGAGAGTATCTCAAATCCGGATCACGGTCTTTTCTCAAACTTTTAGATACCGAAATATGAAGGAAGCCATAGTATTAGATTCTAATATTGTGGCTTTCTTCATATTTTGGTATCTTAAATTATCAAAACTTTGTCAAACGTTCTATCAAACTTGGCATTATTTTATTGCATCAATTTATATAAAATCTTTTTCCAACCATCTTTTAAACATATTTTCTTAACGTTCAATATCTTTTATTTAAAACATTAAATATTGTGTAAAGGTTTTTAATTAAAACTATAAATTTTTCATTATGAGAATGAGTGTCTATGAAAACAATACTATTTCTTCCTAGCAATCTCACTGCGCCCTGCTAAACAATGTAGTTTTAAACCCCATACTAAAAGTTATAAACATACATTATCCTTACAACATACAGTATGCGGGCGATTTAGCAACCTTTCTCTGAATGCACATGTAATTCGATCCTAGCTATTGAAGCTTTGCACAGCATGAGTTGTAAACGAAAGAACAGAAAGTACAAAAAAATAAATACCATATGGCCGTTCTTACAGATATTTTTACAAGAATTTCTACAAAACAACAACCTACCAATTATTTCTTTATTTTTGCTATGACAGACCACTCACAAGGAACTACATCTACCCTAAAACTATCTCCTTTATTCAAACATCAACCATCAACGCTAATATTATCCTTGACAATAATACCCAAAGCTACGTCACCCCACCTATATACCCTTTTCGTTCCCCCCAAATCCGTCAAATCCACCCGCACAACACCCCTTTTAGCGCAATATAAACGCTCCCTATACGCATACGTACACATATATACGAGAGTGCGACCCTCGACTCACATCGGCCCAGTAGCCCTCTTTCTTCGCGCGAATAATACTCGCGCGCGTCGTTTCATTGTTCGAAACACCGTGCCTGGCTCTCGCGAAACGATTATTATCGCAAACACGAAAGCGAGCGACTATAGCAACGGCGAATAATACGCGCCTTTATTTCTCTTTTTCGAGGGTCCTCGTATATACATATATATATATACGTAGTACGTAAAGAACGAGAGAATTTCATGTTGAAAGGTATATATATATATTGTTACGAGTGTATATACAGTGGCATCGAGATGCATGCGAAATATATGCGCTTAATTGCCGGATTGTTTATCGTTTCGTTAAGGGTGTTTTTAATGGTCTCGTGTTTAATGCAAGAGTCGAGAGAATTCTTGCACCTCCGGCGCGCGTCGCGGTGTCTGCACGCTGAAAGATAATAATTTAGCACCTCGTATAATTATTTTACAAGCTGCGTGGGCGAAGGCAATTGACACCTATAACGCGCTTTACGACACTCAAAATTACTTTCGTCGATGTATTGTCAAATAATAATATGGATATTACATTGATTTGAATATAATTAGGCATTAATCGTGGATTACGTTGATGCGCATAGTGCAGAGGGATGGTCCTATATTCATGATTATGCAAATACAGCAGGACGTCTATTAGATTTATCGTTACATTGAATGATATTGAATTCCAATGGAGGGTAAATAATTGGAAGTCCCACTGTAATCAATACCCAAATCCAATATTGAGCTATACTTTAATGATAAGGAATGAGCAGTGACGACATATATCTGATGATGAAATATTAAAAATGTTTTTGCAATTTTCAACACAATTCATCTACTTTTCGTCAACCTTACGCATATAATTTTGTTTACGTAATCAGTTAAAAACGAGAGCGCTGACATTTCCCTACCAAAATATCAATTTAACGAAAACGGAGAATACTCTTATCTCCCCTTCGAAAAATGACTCGAAATCAGATTAAGCACAATTTCCTGTTTCCAATTCCACACTTTGGAATTTCGCACACTCCCCACAACTCGCCGGTATTACGTTCCAACTCTCCAGCTCACCCTTTTCCATAATAAAAACGTCATCGCGTCTCTTCCACAATCCATTTTAACAGCCACTCTCCTATTACCGTACCAACCCCCCCAAAAAAAAAAGAAAAAAAAATCCTATACCTTTTACGCAAACTCTTAATACGGGCGCATGCGTTTCGATAATCCGCGAGCGAACCTTTAATAGACTTCAATATCCCGCGAAATTCGCGTCGTGGCGGCTCCTCTCTCTCTCTCTCTCTCTTTGCCAACGCAGTCCAGCGTGCAGACCCAGCACACACACACACATACAGAGAGGAGAGGGCATTAATAATGCGCCGAGCAATTCGGGAGGTCGCTCGTGTGGGAACGGCAAGCCCGCCGGCGCGTATAAATCCATAAAAATTCTATGGAGAGCCGGCGAGCTGGAATTGTTGGCGCCACTCCAGATTTCGACGGAAAGGTCCAAGCGCGATGCAGAGACGGAAAAACGCTGCGCGGTCCGCTATATAGTCGCGCTCGATACCCGATCCCGTACCGTCGACGAATAATTGGACATTTTATACGCCGTTATACGCGCATTCGTATATATACACGAACTTGCTTTGTACTCTACACACATGTGTATTTTTCTTTCTTTCTTTTTGTATAGCTATTACCGCATATACGTATATATATATAGGATTCTTCGTTAATGGATAATCGAATAGTCCGCAGTTATAATAGCGTCAAATTTTCGACGGTACGAGAGAACCGAGGGAGTCTGGGTATTGTTTCCCCGCATATCGTCGTTGTCGTCGTCGTAATCGTTCGGGCGGCAGCAACGGAGCAATTTGCAATTTCGTAATATAATGCGAGAGAGGAGGAGAGAAGGCGGCTTGCGGAGACGAGCGAGACGTTTGATTGATTCGCGAGCGCGCAATTTGGCGAGAACTACCGGAGTGTAGATTCTTGTTATCGGAGTTGGAATATCGTGTATAGGAAAGAAGCATACGTATACGGAATTTCATGAGGAATAGCTTGTACGTGAAATATTAAAATTTTTCATATCAAAGATTTACGTTCGGTTCATGGTTTATATGTTTTTATATACACGTAACGGTGCAACTATTTGCCATATGCCTTTTTTAAAATATGCGTATATTATATCCTTGTGAAACGAACAAACATGTACGGGGCGTATCGTTTTAGAATTTTAAATTTAACATGTAACAAAGCTTTCGGCAAAAGCTATTCGACGCGTATATCATCGGAATATTCTATCGTGAAAAATTTACTGTGAAAAGTATGTAATATATTTTGCATAAATATTAAATTATATAGGTACAGTACACGTATTTACTCAGGAGATGCTATACAACGGTTCTGAAACGCGTAAATATTTGATATGGTATACGTCGGGTACATAGTTTTTCGTATTTTTTTTTTTTTTTTACTATGTAAAATGAATTGTTTTTTTTTCGCTATATGAAAAAACAAAGAACCGCTTATTTTGCAGATATTTTTGTTGTGAGCCAATATAGATAAAAATAGTAAATTATTACGAGTATTGCAAAATATTATTATAAATTGAACTAATTTAGAAGAAAATATGTATATACGTTAACATCTCGCAATCAATACAAATACCAATCCTTTTCACGACGAACAGCAGAGAGCGCCGGAGCACGCTTCAACCCTCTTTCCCCCCTTCATCGCGTTTCGTGATTTATGAGTGCGACCCTGTACTGATAATTGATGTGGCAAGTTAAGAAAGCAAAGTGGATTATACCAACGTCTTTATGCGTAATATTTTCTCTCAGCTTTGTACATTTTAATTTCCTACGGCGGAAGTAGGCCAAGACTATATATATTTATAGATTTATTAGAATAATAAATAACACTTATTATAGGAGGCAATGCAATAGATTCTACTGTGAAGATTATAAATATATCAAGATTCTCTGAATATTTTTGCGAGTTTTTATTAAGTTGTTTGTGTCGTGCAATAAATGTAGAACACAATTGTTATTGAACATTTTGTTACTTCATAACATTCCTGCAAAGTATTGCGACAAACAATCCTAACAAAAGATCTAACAATCACTGTTAATAATATAGAAACATTTATATAAACCCATTCCACTTCTCGCACTGAATAGTCTTTTTAAAGCTCCATTATCTGATAATACGATTAAATGCGCGGCATGCTGTTCAAAAGACTAATTTCATTTGTACATTCATTTTCGACGAATTCAGTTGAATGCAGAGAAGGAAAGAAACCACTTGACGTCCATTAAATTTGTCCACACGAAGAATCTTAGTAATTACGCGTTTGTTTGGTACAAAAATAAAGAAGTAAAAAACAAAAACAAGAAAAGATTCAATTTCACGATCATCCGGTCATAAAACTTTCAATAGATATACCTTGTTCGAACATTATACGAATAATCGTATGCTAATCAAATAGCTAGAGACTTGAAGAAAAAAAAAATAAAGCGCATTCAATTTGAATATAAATTAATTTACCGAATTCAGCCGATCGAGCGAGCCGAATGTAAATCAAAGGGATTTAATTCTCAATTACAATGTTCTCATTACATCTACACATACACACACATAGTTAACCATCCGTGCGATTGAAATTTCAAATTCGAATTACGCGAACCGTAAGAAATTCGGCAAATAGTCGACTATACCAACGAAACGACTCTCTCTCTTTCTCTTTCCTATATACGACTCGGTGTGCACGTGAAAATTCTCGGGCAATACGCTCAGCTGATAAATCAGCGAAAAAAAGCTCCCTCTATGACAGCCGGAGCTCGCGCTCCACCCGCGTAAATAAATCAGACTTTTTTCGCGTAATCCTCCTCCTCTCTCTCTCTCTCTTTCCTAGCCCTTCGCGCGCTCGCGGACTTTCAGCCGCTCGTAATCCGCGTTTTCCATAAGTCTTTTTCTCGCGAACTATCCACGCTCTCTCTCTCTCTCTCTCGTTTTCCATAATCTGCTCGCTCGACATTTTCCAACTCGCGGAAGACGGGCGGTCCAAAGATGTATATATATATATATATATAAGGGTGTAGCCGATTTCGTCGTCCACATGAAATTCAGTGGAAAGAACAGAGCTCCACGCAGGAATGATCGAGCGATTTTCGCGAGCCTTCAAAAGGGACGTGTTCCACGACCTTAACCTTGCTAGAGGTTGGAAAGGGGACGATGCTGTTTTTTTTAAGGAGGCATGAGATAGGATAGAGGTTCATTTTTATATTGGAAAGTAAAAATTTAATATAAGGATTGCCAGTATGCCTGATTCAATTTTAATAAATTCGAGAAGTTATTATCGCGAATTCACTTTGAATATATCGAAGATATATATACACTTTGGTGGTAATATTGAGCTTTGCATATTGAGCGGGTGAAGGAAGGTTGGCAAATATTAAAATAAATATCTATTTGAAAACTTCGGATCTGATGTAGGTACATAAGTTATAAGAGAATTCTCGAAAATATCCTACGCGTTTAAGATAATATGAACTAAAAATTCAATTGTAGAAGAATACTTTGCTTTTGGTAGTATGAAGGGTACGCTGTTTATAGAATTTATTATGATATAATAAAAGTTTATAAATAACATATTTCTGTAGTTTGCAGCTTATCTTACATAATTTATCTGTCAGATAACCAAGTTTAAATACCTCTTGCAATCGTGCACCCTTAATATCCAAAGCGTATATATACGCAAATCATACATTCCTCTCGAGACGTCGCTCGCGAGATTACTCATGAACAATATGATTCCCAGCTGGCTTGCAATCGATAGTGATTACATTAAACACTCGCCAATTCACATATATATATAGGTATTTGACAAACACAACCAAGTAGAAATGCTTAACCCTTGCATCACATAACCATACCCCTCAACAAAAAGAAAAAGAAAACCTCTAACCCTCACTTCAATCACTTTCACACCTTTCCGAATTTTTCTCGACAAACGTGCGCATGCATATACGTTCGAACTGTTCGCCAGGTACATTAGCTTCGTTAGGTATACGGCACGCCAAATGCGAGCTTTTTTCGTCGAGAATGAAGTGGCACCGCCTGTCTACGCTAAAAATATGAATATCCGACGCGACGATCATCACGCGTGTGTGGTGTTTTTTTCTCTCGATTTGGTTGAGAACGAAGGGGTTGATCGTTGGAATGAGCGTATAGATTCAATGCAACTGTAAAGCAGTAAAGGAGGGTAGAATTTTGTGGTGAGGAAGATGATAAAACGGTTTTATGAATGTGTAGGGGGTACAGTGGTAATATAGTGGTTTAACGGTAGAAATAAATCAAATTAACGGTAAAAGAATATGTACATATTTCAGATAATAACGCAGCAATTCTTTTAATATTCAATCTTTACAAAAAAAAATAACCCCAATTCTTATTCTATATACATATATATATTCTAACTACAAATTACAACTATATCCAATAGGACGAGGAATCAAAGCGGCCGCGCCGTCTCAACTCCCTCACAAAATCCACAAGACGTATAACGAGCGACGGCGCTCGCCTCTATCTCCTTCTCCCGTTTCCTCCCTCTATCTCTCTCCCTCTTACCAAGAGGCACAAGAAAACACAAAGCTCTCTCTCTGTCTCCCTCTACGCGCCGGAATATTCAGGACGCGAGTGTACGGCGCGGTCGTCGGGAAGGGCTAGCTTTTCGACGCCCAGCTCTCTCTCTCTCTCTCTGAGCTTCTTCCTCTCTCTCTCTTCCTAGAATATATAATACATCCGGGCCATTGGCCAAATCGTTAGTCGTTTATAGGAAAAGGGATAAGACGCTTCCCTCTCTCTCTACGCTTCTCCCAATCCTTATCGTCGCGTCGGCGGTTGACTTTGGCCCGCGTATCTCTCTCTACGCTTGCTTTCGTATAAGCTTCGCCATATCCCCCTCCTTCCTTTCATTCGACGAAGCGACGGCGGTGAGCAGCCATGAGAGCGTATATATATATATATATACACATACGCAGACTCTCTCGACTGTTATACTCTCTGCCAACGCGTTCCACGTGCGATTTATTGATCCAGCACGCACAATTCCAGCGCACTCGTTCGCTCTGTCTCTCTCTTGCTTGCGTTTCTGTCTCTCGCATGGAGAGAGAGAGGGGAGAAAGAGCAGTGGAGTGAGAGAGAGAGAGAGGAGTCGGCGGTTTACATGGTTTTGGGGATGGCGGCCGCGGCGGCGGTCGGATCGCGGAGGAAAATTGGACTAATTACGGATTTGAAATTTCGCGCGTGCCCTCTCTCTCTCTCTCTCTCTCTCTCTCTCTCTATGCGTTCGCGAGCGCTGAAATATGAATGGATTGCGTGTGAGAGCTTTGGAAGGGGTGGCAGCCGCGGCGGCGGATGGGATTTCGAAGGAGGAATTGTCGAATGGTTTTTGGCGTGTTGTCTCGCTACTGCTGCTGCTGCTGCTGCTGCTGCTACTGTTGTCGTGATAATTGGAGGACGCGTATATAGTACGTTGGTTTATGGGATTATATTTATTAATTTGTAGTGGATTTATAGTTAGAAAAGATTATATTTAAATTTTAAGTTAATATTGTTGTGAAGAATAACATTTTACAATACTCTATAGTAAAATTATGCTCTTTGCGTATCAATATTTATGAAGAATAAAGAAATGTGTACATATATATTGCAAGGAAAAAAATAGTAGGATTAATTAATAATTACATTTTTAATACATGATTAACATACTGGCAATTAATAAACACACAAATAACCGCAATTGTAAATCACAATTACAATACATCGATTATCACCGCGTTTTTCCAAAGAAAATTCCGTTAATTAAAAAATCCACACACTTTTATCCCCTTTCTAATCTGATCCGGCTTTTATATATACATACACACGACTAACATCGGTTCAACCATTCCAAACCGAAAATTCATAAAAATCGCAGACGATCAACGGATAGTCGACCATAGAGTAGAAGAGAGAGAGAGAGAGAGAGGAAAGACCCCCTACCACACTTTCCCTCTTCTCTCTCTATCCATAACGAACGGAAGCCAAAGCTCTGCACGCACGACAGAACGCGCCTGCACACGCCATCGGACTCTCATCCGGAGAGGCTGATATCTCTCTCTCTCTCTCTCTCTCTCTCTATTCCCCGCATCCTCTCTTTCTCTCTCCACACACACACGCGCTTAGCTTAATTCGAAAGCCGACAGACGGATCCGATAAATCTAGCGCCACCGTTCTATCTATCTCCCTCTCCCTCTCTCGCTCCTCGTTCAGCAAACGCGCACGTCAAAGGCGTACAGTATAACAGTAGCAGTAGTAGTAGCTCCCGTCGTGCGAGCGCGCGCGTATAAAGAGAGCCTCTCATTGTCGCGCGGATTCACTCGGCGATCGGATAACAGTACCTATATAGCAGACAAAGAAGTCGCGCGGAAACCTTTCTCTTTCGTCCAAGCCCGCGAGAGAGAGAGAGAGAGCGTCCCAAGACCCATTATCGATCTCTCTATCCTTTTTTCTATATACTTGCTCTTTCTTCTCTTCTTCTTCTTCTCCACCTCTCTTTTTTTTTGTTTTCACCGTCGTATACTGCGGCGGCTTTCTTTCTCCGGCGCCGATTGCACGTGCAAAGCTAATGAAATTTATAGAGGGGTGGGGGTGGTGAGGAGGACGAGGAACGAAGTGAGAAACGAAGCTCTTTCCGGTTCGGACAGTTGAGATTCCTCAAAGGCGAGTGAAGATATATAGAGTGTAATGGACGACCGTGCGGGACGTCTTTTTTTTGCCTGCCGTACCGATAATTGTAATTAATCTCGATTTGGGATTATATAGCGTTCGCGCGGACTGAGTGGTCTTTTACGTTGTGCGCTGTGGGAGAGAGGGATGAGGGAAGGGACCAGAGTTGATTTGTATTGAGAAACGCTTTATTAAAGGAGCTTTAAAGCTTGTATATATGGTGGAAGTTGTAATGGAAAATATAACAGTAGAATATGGTAGAAGGAAAAACTTTTGATTTATTTTCTTACGAAAATTAGTACAATTGAAAATGAATGTTTGAAATCTATACAAAATATAATAGCAAGTTTTACTACCAATTGCTGTTATTTTTTTCTCTATTTACTATTAAAAATAATAATTTAACCCTGCAAAAATACCCTCATATTAAGAAATAGTAATGTAAAAAAAATGTTGTAATACTGTATTCAATTGTAATATTTATTACAAACGAAATGAGAAACATTACGAAAGTAAGAACGAAGCGTAAAGAAGAATACAATTATTTTAATTAAAGTCAGAGAAACGATGTTCAAACAGTATTGACTTTTTGTCTGAAAAAATATATGTAATATAGCTGCTACTGCTCGACTCGTATTTTTCAGGATTCCAATCTGCGTTAACCTACAAGAATTTAAATTAACAATTAAGCCACCGAACACTTGGCAAAAAAAAAATAACGCCGAGCTACGGATTTTTTCCATTTACATACGCCTCATCTGCATACATACCCTTGGCAAAAAATATGTCTAAATCCCAATTTAATATAAGAAGAAAAGCCAACCGAAAAAGAAAGCATATTATACGCTAGATACGAGAACAACGCCGAACGTACATATATATATATACACCTTTGTCCGAAAAAAACGCCAATACGAGAAAATTTAAGAGTTTGTTTTATATTAAAAAACAAAAGGCAATTCCAACGCCGGGAGTTATAGCAGCCGCGAGCTCAAAAAGAAAGATGCGGCGCGCATTATTATTGCACGAAGCAAGCGCGGAAAGAGAGAGAGAGACGACAACGCCGGCGAGCTTATAAAAATTCGCTGCTCTTAATGAAAGCACGACTCTCTCTCTCTCTCTCTCTTTCTCTCTCCCAATTTATTCAAATCTATGCTAACCAATATTGTGGCTACGGGCCGCGAGCCGTTCCGAAATTTCTCCCTCCGGCCGCAGACGCACGAAATCCTTGCGAGAGGAAGAGGCAATTCGCCGTCGTCGTCTCTCTCTTTGTGCGGGCGAACGCTTGCTTGCTTGCTTGCTTGCTTTCTCTCCATTATCGACTTTTCCTCTTCTTTCCGTTAATATTGCAACCCAGGGGATACCCGCCTGTGTGAGCCGGACGTATACGCTTGTGTCTGTCTGGCAGACGTCGCGCGTGCTGGATATACATATATACGATCGACGGGTGGCGCGGGTATAATGAGGAGCGAAGGGAAGGTGAAGAAACGCGCGAGAGGATGAAGATGGGGAGGAATAAGAAGTGGCGTGATTGTTTTCGTTGCGTGCGAAGTATGCGTATATAGAGGGATGTTAAGCTTTGGGTATAGATATAAGTGTGCACGAGGTTTCGAGAGATTCTCTTTTTATATATAATTGGAATAAATTTCTGACTGATTTTATGGTTGTGTAATGAACATTTTTTTTCCTACACAAGAGTTGATGGGTTTCAAACAGGTTCGAGAAATTATATCGAACACTGCCGCAACGTCGTTGACTACATATAGTATTTTGACATTTCGGTAAAATTTTCATTCGTGCATCAAATAAATGTTTATATGCAATAAACTACTGAGAGTATATTATTATGATAAATAAATATTGTTTATAGAATTCATATTAAAGTCTTAAAATCATGAGAATCAAACTCACATAAACATTCTATTGTACATTCATGTAATGAATTCCGAAAGAGTGGTGTTTTGTGTCAATAGTCGAAAGTGGGTGAATTTTCTCTTAATGCTTCTAAATGTAGCGTCATCTATTTTCACGGAAACAAATATTATGAATTTAGAAATTATTTATCAATTACCGCAAACTGAATAGTAGGGATTTTATTAAATATGTACACGTGCTACTTGTTCGGTGGACTCGTTGTATAATTTTGTAACTTTTAAGGTGACGAACTAAATTGAATGTATTGGTTTGACGATATCTCTACAATTATTTATTTGTATAAAACGATTGTATTTCCTGATATGCTGTATTGTTCTCAGATTAGGTTTCCATTTACTAATTCTCCGAATAATCAATTTGAATCTATCTAGTACTGTTTTCATCGATACTTGGAACTGAAGGCAAACAGACCAATGAACAAATCGGATTATAATTAAACAGACATTGCTACATTACATAAATGATTAGACCATGTTGCATTATTATCATGACTGCATTTCCAAGTTTAAAATTATCCTCAATTATTTTAATAATTATATACAGTAATTTATTTTTAACACAGACTACTGCACATAAATATGTATAACTCAAATTTCAATTTTTAATAATCGATTAATTGATTAAAATGTTCGCAGAACTCGTTAACATTTTATACTTTTCATTTGTTTACTAAATTTATAAATCGCTAGTTTTTTTATAACCTAAATTTTACTTCATCTACTAACGTTACCAGCGTTTAATTTATTTATTACTTTATAAAAAAACTTGCAAATGGCTACGATGATTTACCCCGAATCAATAAAATGAATAAGCAAATAAATTTCTAAATAAAATAAAAAAAATGAACAAACAGCAATAGATATTACAACACTGCACTCATCGGATGAACAAACAGCAGTAATTTCACCGTGGAAAACATATACGTTCCAAGCGCAGTCGTCATTCCGAGCCCGGAATTCTTGAATTCCCATCCCCCTCCGTATCTCCACTCTCGCTCCCTCTCTCCGTCTCTCTCCCTCATCTCGTCGAGCAAATAGAAAAGTACTTCCAATTTGAGCCCGCACTCGCATAAAAGCCAAACTTTCAAGGATGACCCGGTGCACATCTTCTCCCTCTCTTTCACCAACGGACGGAATTTCCTCACCCGACATTATATAGACGCAAGTCCAAATGTCGCTGCTACTCTCTGCGCACATGGAGAAAAAAAGAAAAAATCGCAATAGCCCTATGCGCCTCTGTGTATATTAAATGGACCTGCGGTTCCGCACACATACACACATACAGGATAGAGTATAGAGTACCACAGCACGCGTGCACTGCAACTCTCTCCTCTCTCTCCTCCATTACGGATTTAAATATTGATCCGTGGCTCGCACTCACGCTCGCCTGGTAATGGAATCTCAAAAGTGAAGCGACTATAGACGTGCGGATGTGCACAGCAGTAGCAATATAGCAGTAACATCGCCGTCGAAACGCAGATCAAAGTTGCCCGATAACCGGGTTAAGTCGCTTATAATCTCGACCACCACCGTCATGGCCCGCGACATCGCGGGCAAGTTTCGGAGATGAGCGCGCTACGCAAGAGTATATATATAGTATATATATGTGTGAAACTGGATGTGGGAGGTGAACGCGATTAACGAGGGAGATTAATGACCGAGGCGTATGTGGCGGCTGCTGCTACTACTACCGTTGCTATATATATATAGACGCGAGACTTGAATATTTTACGTGGGAGAGTCGTTATATTTAAGATTCATTAATCAGCCGGGAGCAAGCGAGCGCGGATAGCCGCGGCGAAAGGGCAATTCGTTGGTAATTAGGTTATACGATTATATATGTATATGCGCGCGAGAAATTTCGCAGAGACGCGAGTGGACGAGCGTCCGCCGTTATTGAGATGAGGGGTAAAGGTTGATTTTAAAGAGATGATTTTGGAAGTGCTCGCGTCGAGGTTGTAGTGATGATATGATGACAGGTTTTTCGAAGTCGATTTGTAAGAGATGGAAAGGAGTGAAAAATCTATTAATACTTTAGTAAATATTTGCGTATTAAAGCAGTAGAATAAAATGTTCAATACGTGCGGTAGATGAATTTTCTTTAAATAACAAATAGTATATTTATTTATATGGATTTGATACCAGAAAACCTTTGCAGCTTTCTTGTGGTTGCGGAAAATATTTTAAATAACTGAAATAAAAATGCAGATGATTAAAATAATGCAGTTGAAAATAGTCAATTTAAATCATATTTTAGATTTTGAACATAATTAATTTTTAAAGCACAAGTAGTATACGATAATTATGTTACTATTTTCGAGGAAGAATAGCTAGTGAAAACATAATATTATAGATGCTTCAAAATGTAGTGGTACCGTAATGAATTTGATTAAAACTATTTAAAACTATAATTATGTTTTAAAGCATCTATAATGTAATACGTTCACATTTATGAATAGTTATTCTTCGTCGACAACAGCAATTATAATCATCGTGTGACATTTTCAATTAAAACGGTTCGTCAACCTTTAGTTAAACTTTCTACCAGGGTAGTTTTAAATATAGTTTTAATTAAATTTCGATTTAAAACTTAAGTAGATTTGATTATCATGCTAAATAACAAAACTGATTTATATTCTACCGAGATAGATGTTTATTAATATTGATAAAGCATTTTATTTCACACAATTATTTTTACGCTTTTTATCATCCAACCCCAGATGAACAATTATTCACATAAATTCAATCGGACTCCATTAAAATTTAAAATATCCGTAGTCAAACAGCGAATATCGTGAAATATTTAAAATTCACACACTCGCTCGCTAACTGACGACGACTAAAGCATTCTATCTCTTCCTCTCTCCCCGATAAATCGACATTTTCGTTCATGTACGTGCAACGCCATCGACGACGACAAAAACTTGACGAAACTGTCACACGTGGTTCTCGGATATACTCTCTGCTTCTCATCGGCTGCATAATCCAACCGCAGTCGCGCATAATTTTCCGCGCAGAAATTTCAATATGGAATTTTCACATTCGCTCATGGCCAAAATCGAGAGACCGAGAGGGATAGGAATTTCACCCTAGCAGGATGATAATATCTGGCCGTTCTATTGGACGTGGTTGGCACTGGATAAATTATCGCCTACACCCTATATTCTACCTCCCTCGTACACGTACTGCGCTATATACAAATTAGGGACGGATTCATTTGGCTTCAGCGTATACGATTTGTACCCGACACAGCATCTCCCTTCTCTGGATTCTTGCCGAGAGCCACGAATATTTTAGACAGGGTATGTGTATATATAATGTGATGCGCTTGTCTTTCAATTATTATCGATGCAGAGGATTTTGGATTTTTCATGCGCTGACGCGTATATATATGCACACGGCAAAAGGGCGGAAATTTATCGCAGGAATTAGAGAGAGGAACGTGGCGCGTGATTGATTTTTGTCGAGCGCGTGAATGGTATAGGTGAAAAATTGATAGGCTGAGCGAGGAGGGCAGATTTTTTTAAAAGAAGAAAAGCAGCGTGCAGAGTTTAATGTTGCGAGTGATAAAAATTAACGATCGGCCTACAAAGGTATACAGTGGAAATATAGTTTCCGATCGTGATTAATTTTGTATAAGCCCGTTAAAGGTACATGTTAAAGCTCAAATGGTCGTATATAGAAACGTGCGGTTCAAACTCTTTCATATTAGTTGAATATTTCAAATGACAAGTAAGCAACCCAACCCAACCCAGGGCATGATTAATCGTGAGAGTTTATTTTTCCCGTGGTAATTTTCCTTTTCGCTATATTCTACACTATTCTCGTCTGCGATGGTACCGCTACAGAAACAAAAGGGAAAAAAAGAACAAGAAGCGCGCGTATGCGCGAGCGGCGAAATTCAATTTTAATTCATTTCAATTGCAGTTACCGCAGTGTTGCTACGCTCGCCTCGCTCTAGCCGTAAATTCAATATCAACGATTGGAGCAAATAATTTTGTTAACGGCAGGTGGAATAATAAAATTCAGAACGTATGCACACATACACGCGCGCGCGCTTGCACCTGAAAGAATAAATAATTCTCAGTGCCTCTCTTCGTTCTGCATATAGGTATATATATATACGTAGTGTGGTTACGCGAAAAGAGAAAAACAAACGTTTTTTCCATTAGTGGAAATAATGCTTTTCAATCAAGACCAGCAACAGCAGTAGGTAGCAGCAGCAACGTGCACAAGGCAAAGAATCCCATCGTTGGAAATACACGAAGGGTTTGCTCCACAATATATATGCAGAGAAGAGATTTCCCTTCGTTATATATCACGTCGCGTTCGCGGTATACCGATGATAATTTTAATTATAGACAAATTCAATTTCGTCGACGCTAGCGTTATGTAGGTTCAAAGGTAAAATAATATTATATATCGAGACACGTGTAGATTTGTGTTCTTGCAGAGAAAAAGAAAGACTGAATTACACTTGTACACGTACGAGTGTACAGCTCGCAATGCAAATGCAATGTAAATATTAAATGTACCCCAATACGCGACTGTCTGGATGGACTTATGATTATTAAAGCGAAGTAAATTAAGCGACGCGCGTACGGGCCCGCGCGCGTAAAATGTAAAATTCTGTTTATCGCGATTGCCAGCTTACGCCGAGAGTAAATTATGGGGCAGAAATGGTCTTTTGGGAACGCTCTCGCGTAAACAAAAGTCGGCTATGATGGCAACAACAGAGGCTATCAAGTAATTTACACGATATTTTAATGCTGGCTTTAAAGTGTATAGCGACGTTGTGTATATGTGCAGTTATGGGACGTACCATAAATATAACGTTTTAAGGTAGTTGTTGATATAATAGTGTCATTTTGTCAAAGTTAGTACACCAACTGGTAGGGAACACCGTGAAAAGAGAGCCAATTCCAGTATGAATAAAGAAAGAAGAGACAATATATACAAAGTAAATTTCTTAACTTTTTTCATCGCAAAACCATCTACCCTCGCTATATACAAGCAGACCATAATTCTTCCTTGAAAAGTCGCGAGAACGCGCGAACAGAACCACGACTTTCTCTCTTACTTTAACACACACATACATACAACCAAACCGACTCCCTTCCCAAAAGCTCAGGCTATTTCGAGGGCATTTATATTTATCGCGATTCCACGTGTAATACGCGAGATTATGTGCCACCTGTAGCACCATAAATCGATGGTACGATGCGTCGCCCGCGCGCACGCACCCAAATCAACAAAACAGCGGTGGTCGTATACGGTGTGCGAAATAGGGAGAGAGAAAGAGAAGGAAAAAAGAGAAGAAGGTATATCCGATTTTTCGGCAAAACAAATGTACCCCCAAGGACGCACGCGGTAGGCGTCGCTAGAAAGTAGATTTATCGTTAAAAAAGAAGGGAGGAGAGAAGGTTTCGTGGTGGTATAAAAACGTAAACGCGAAATCCAGGGTCGAAGAAGTTGGGCCCGCAGGTTCGAAGGAACTTCATCTGGAATGAGAGGAGATCTTTTCCCGAGGCGGTAGTGGTAGTGGTCGGTTGCATTTTTCCGGAAAGCGGAAGACTTCGAGCAAGGGATTCGCCTCGCGGGATTCGCACACGAATCTTGCGAAAGTTTTAGGAAAGACGGGTTGTACAATTGTGAGCTAGGAATAGGGAGAGTAGGTAAGAGAGGATGGGTTGCTTTGATATCCGAGCTTGAAATAATTGCTAAAATTTCATTTGGAATGAAAAAAGTATGTGAAAAATCTGTGATACTTTTAATTTAATAGGGAGAATATATGCTGCAAATGTATTCCCTGTTTTGCATTTAAAGTGTTTTGTAAAAATTAGTAGTACTTTACTTATGTGTTATTTTAGCAAAATACCTTGGATATTACAAAGGAACTATTTAAAGATCATAACAGTGCCAGCGTACCCCTATATAAAGAAGTCCAGAAAAATTTTACACTTCTCGCAGTCAAATATACCTTTTACACGTTGTTTCTTGCTTCCTCTTAGAGAAAGCTTTGTGATAGTAATTTTTTGAGTTATAAAAACATGTTATAATTGTTTTCGGAGGTGTTAGGAATTAAAATACATTGTTTTTTAAATGTCTGTATGAATGTATATGTGTGTTTGCTTTTTTTTAATGATAGGATCAAAATATTTTAATCGGATGGATATCATTCGAAAGAGCATAAAAAAACCTATATTTAGAAGAAAAAAAACGAAATTCTGTAGCTATCACGGTTCTTTTGTTATGATCAATAATGTGTTTTTTTTAAAGCTTAAAACGAGTTCGTCTTCGCGGAACTAAAAGGTATAGTAATTTTTAAAAGACCATTTCTCTCTATGTACAGACATTTTTCAAAAACTATGTATTTTAATTCTTAACATTTCGAAAAACAATTATAACATCTTTTATAACGATTGAAAAAATTACTATGACAAAGCTTCTTCTTAGGAGGAAGCAAAACGAAAAATGAAATTCAAAAATTAAATATTGGAAAAATATTTACAACTTTGCTATCGAGTATTCCAGCTCATACATTAATGGACCACCGATGCTGGAAGTTCGTCATCCAGGTTAAATGAGGATTTTCTAGCGGCCAGTAAAATTTAAAAACACTTATAGTATACGCAAATTTATAAGAGTGCAATCTACATAGCGTTTTCCATGAAAGTTGTTGTAAGCATCTTTTAATTTGAGTTTTGTTCATAAAACTTGCTCTCATTGGAGTTTTCAGTGTAAAGTGCAGTCTCTCTTGCTCTATTAGATGTAGATCTTTCTAGAAGAAATGATTAACATTAAATAATAGTAGTAAGCGTAATGTCAAAAGCATCTAGTTTAAAAACAACTTTCTTAAATCTATTTTACAAAGACTATTTTACAAATATTAATTAAAAGAATCAGTAATTTAAGTTTGAGGAAGCTACGGGCGAATGAATTGGCAGCGTTTTTTTCTGATATCACAAACTATACTGCGAAATTCGTAGACAATTAAAAATACATAAACCGTAGAAATCGGCATAACTTTCGGAAAAATCCACATTTTGTAATTTAAAAAAAAAGTTAATTAAAAGCTCGTTTTCAGTTTTATTTTTTTTTCAAACTTTGCGTAGCACATCTCTGATCTGAATGGGTGAGGTTTAAAGATGAGAGCTTCTTTATTACTATATTCATTAAAACTTTTGACTTCAAAAAAAAAGTAAAACAAAGATCTTTTGGTGCACAATTTTTCCAGTATTGTGATATAAGAAAGAGCCAAACAGCATCAAATATTTCGATATTTTCTCGTGTACACGATTAAAGTAAACTCCAACATAGAATTTACTGCTATTTAATACTTATTTGCTGTTAAAACGATGAAAAACATAAAGTTGCAATCTGATAGATGAACATTTTTTAAAATTTAATAGTATAGTTAATACTGTAATCCAGAGTGAGTGGAAATTTACATACTACGAGGATATGTGTTAGAAATAGTTTCATAATTTTGGAGAATTTCCATGAATGCTAAACCGAGATTAGGAATGTTCAGTGGGGTACAAAGTTACTTGGAAGATTCAAACTATGTTTACAATCAAACTTTTAACCCAAAGAAGTAGTAAATTATCCTCTTATTTTTAACTCACTCATTATGTAGAACGCTATATAATTCCGGTTGAAGGCAGCAACAACCAAAAATCATAACCCACTTTTTATCAATATTATCACTCCCCCTTATTCCACTTCTCAAAATCCAACCTCGTATATCAATTTACCACCTACCATCGTCACTTATAGGATCGCGTACGCAGGTGAGCGTGAAAAAACGTGTTCAACCATGCGCCAAAAAAACAAAAAACATATCCTCCTCCCTATTAGTCCCGATAACGGTAATAAGAGCACGCACCTTATATACGTGCTGAGCATGTGCGTGCGTGCGTGCGTACGCTCTTTCTCTCTTCTCGAGTACGTTTACGTGATGCGCAGAGCAGCAGGAGCTTCGGCAATAGACGAAGAGGTATACGTGTCACAAAGATTCCTGAGGGGATTCCCCCAAGGATTATCCAGGCTCGCGCGTGTGTGTGTGTCTGTTATTTCGCTCGGAGCTAGAGAGCACTTTGTCGGGAGCGATGCTGAATTGCGAAAAGCCCGCGGAAGCGAGCGCGACACGCATACGTGCGTACACGCGTTTCTCTCTCTTTCTTTCGACTTATTGCGTCGATTAGATCCTGTGGGAGTAACAAGAAGGGAGTGGGAGGGGATTTTATGGTGTACGAGAGGTTGGCTAGGATGTTTCTGGAATATTTGGTATCAATTGTTAGATAGATAGATAGATTGTGGGCGATGCAGAGGAGGAGCTAGGGGGGGGGGGGGTAATTAATTGGTAGAGGCTGTAAAGGTTTGCTGAATCAACGGGTTTGCGGTGCTGAGCGAATTGGGAAAGGATGTGCGTGATAAATAATATGCGAGCCGATGCGGCGAACGCGATCGATGAAGATGTTGCTTTTATATGCGGTATATAAGTCTGCTATGGTATGCATTGAAGTGCAAACGTCGATGTGAGGAGTTATATGAGCATCGTTGGAGATTTATAGGAGATATTGGATTGCGGGATATTTTTTCAAAATCATGTATTTGTGGGGAATTCTATTTACTTTGTAATGTGTAATATTATCGTGGAATAACATAAATGAAATTTATAGAAAGAAAGCGGGGATAGAAGATAACAATGTAAGTATTATCGATAACATGATTTAATACGATGGAACTACTATTCTTAGAGCGATATATATAACTATACGAGATCGGACAACTTCTAATTCTGATAACATATAAAAACCAATGAATAAATGGTACGTAAATAATAAATATGTATATAACCATTAATTAAAAGAAGTATGCAAAAATATCGATAATTAAATATCCACGTAACATAAATATTTTGTTTTAAAATTAATAAATAAAATACGTTGAATTTTTTGCAGACCATTTTTTTTACCTCTGTTCGAACAGAAGAATATTTTATATATACATCCTGGAATTCCATTTATTTATCATGAATATTTCACCAGTTTATTAAAAAATGCATGTGCGCGCCTCTTATTCAAACCGATACGATTCTTCTGCTATTCAATACAAAATTCATTTTTCTCTCCTCCTACACACATTTCTCATCCACATTACAGCAAACAAATCTAAAAATATAACAGCCTCGAATTTTTCTCTCTATCGTACAAAGATATAGCCGCTCTGTTCTACTATATTCATCTTCTCATCTCGCGCATATAAAACAACCGTAAATAAATACGACAAGTGGCCGTTTTCACCCCCATGTCCCTACCCCTCTGATAGCAGATCGTTTGCGAATCGAAAAGTTAAATGAAGTTGGCAAGGGACATACATACACTTACACGTGGCAACAATAAAGAGACGCAGCAGATTCTTCGCGGTGGAACACTATATATATACTATATATAGCTAGCGAAACAAACTTCGTACGATATCTTCTTCCCCAAGACTCGCGGGAATGTTTTATTTATTTCCTTGTTTGTCGACGAAGGGGGATCCTCGCGACCGATGCGAAATTGTTTCGCCGGTCCCCGAAACAGCAGCAAAGTTAAGCAAAATTACTTCTTTTATTCGCCCCGACTTCTTCCCCCCCCCCCTCTCTCTGTTCCTTAGTTAAAGCCAGCTAATAAAGGCCCCAACGCAGAAAAGTCCGTTGGAAGAGGAAATTTAGACTCTTGCGTAGCCTCTGTTGGCTGGGGATAGAGGGAAAATTGAAAAAGTCGAAGGGCGTGCGAGAATAGGAAATAACGGAATAGCGTGGTTGAATGAGAACGAATGACTTGAATGTACAGTATATCGTGGGCTCTTCTAACGAGTTATTTATTGGGAGGGTTCATATTTTTCTGTTCGAGATTGTTCCGTGGTAAGTGGGTGAATTTAAAGAGGCCGAAAACTTTTTAACAGTAGATATATGTTTACACACTCAATGTTCAAATCGTTTCCAAATGTTTATGTATTTTTCTCACTTTTTTTCTTCTTTTTTTTCGAGGAATAGATGTAGAATTGAAATATTTTTATTTAATAAACATATACGATTCATACGCGAAATTTTGCAGGATAGAATTAAACGCAATATTGATGCGATGGGTGCAAATATTGAGTTACCGCTTTTTGTAATGCATACTAAATTTCTTCTTTTTTTTTTTTATTTGACGATCGAGTTTTGAGATTGAATATTGGACCTGTGTTTGCTCAGTTCGGTTTTACAATATTGGATGGGTAGTGATTGTAATGAAAACACTTTTTAAATTAAATTTTCCTTTACGGCCATATAAACAGCGATAGACACTACAAACAATAAAAGTTTATTTTTATATTATTCAATATATTCAATGTATTTACTCAGAATAGTAATTTTAAATTTATTTATTAATAATATGATAAAAATCTATTATTAAAGTTTTCAAGATCACGGATGTCTGACCAGTCCAAATACGTAACTACTTATTGGTTGCAGACTTAAAATGATATTACGTTCGTTTCCGTTCACAAGCTAAACATAAACTTTCTGGTTTTTAAAACTACTCGAATCGCATTATATTCCAAGTTACGCATACGTAAACAGAATTACATAAACATTAACATTTTTCCTTCCACTATGTACGTTATCTTTTCTCCTTTTCAAAACTCATCTGAATTGTTGACTCATTCTTTGTGCATCGACGTCGAAAGAACTTTGCGGGGTCGTCCTTAAATTACATAAAATTTTCTAGAGCGGAAGAGAGTTCAGTATTTTCTTACGTTTATTTTACAAGGGAAAGAGAAAGGTTTAGGAACTATTTTACATAACATTCTGAAGTAAAAATTTTATAGCTCCCGAAATAAAATAAAGAAGGGAGGAGACAAAAAAATGCGTTTTGGCTAATTTATGTAAAATAACGATAATAAAACGTGGCTAACCAAATTCATTTTTTACGATATCCACAAAAATTTCGCGTCATAATTTTTTCTATATTTCCACGAATATATAATAAACCGTATTTTAACCTTACCAATTAATTCCAACCTTCGATATACCTCTGTTCTCCCTTTCTTTTTTTTTTTTGTTAAGATTACAAACCACCCCGATCATCATTTTTTCAGCAGACCTCTATTCCACGTGTATACTACTACATCACACTACGTGGAATAACCGAATTTCCGAAAGCACACAACACTTTCGTATAAGCAAAGAGAGCGTACGTCTGATAGAAAACCTTATTCGCTCTCGCATCTCTCACTCCTACCTCCTGGGCTCGAGTAAAATTGTAAAACACGGAAAAAACCTAAAGACAATCTCGACTCGCCTTCCCCCCTTTTCCCTATGAATACGTTCAACATCTTCTTCCACCCTTCTTCCTATATACATATATACATACTCTTGTACACGCGTACAAGATCAGACGGCAATAGAGCAACCCATCAACCGGCTCATACACCTCCTCGACAATCGGCAGTCGCGCGTATGCATAGCTTACATACCCCCACAGGAGATCCTCTCTCTCTCTCTCTCTCTCTCTCTCTTTTACCCGTGTTCCTTATCGCTAAGGCCACGTCAGCGCGAACGAGATTGGCTTTGCTACACGGAATTGGTATGCGACGCGTACGCGTCTATACTCTTTTCTATACCAGCTGCGGAGAAAACAAACGCGGGGTACGGGATAATCGGCCCGGTGAGCCTATATATATACACAATTCGCGTGCGCGCTTTCATCAGAGAGGCCCTGGAGATCTTTCGCTCGAGGTGTATTATCTCTCTCTCTCTATCCTGAATTTCGATACTCACGGGAGTTGTAGTCGTCGTCGTCGTCGCTGATCTCATTGTTGTCGATCGTTTATTGCCTCATGCGCGCGTTGTTCTATCTGGTTTTTAATGGACGGAAAGAGACATTTTCTTACGTCGAGAACAAGTGAATTACGCGTGAACAGACGTGGCGCGTCTCTCTCTCTGGTTGCGTATATTTTTTCTTCTCTTTTGTCTCTTTGCTTCCCGAGGGTAATTGTATTGACAGGGAATGGAGAATATGATGGGTGGATTGAAAGGGAGGGAAAAAAATAACGGCTGATTGTCGTATCTCTATAGTCCTTCCTTTTCTCTCTCTCTTACTCTTTCTATACCGTGTTTATTGATTTTCTGTCCGATTTGCATTGCGACGAGACGAAAGAGAACAAATATTACCGGGTTTAGTAACTTTTACGATATTCCGACGCTGTTTTGCAATTATTTCCTTTACGCGCTGTTCGCTTTACATCCAATTACAATTCCATTATTCTTAATTGGATTAAACACGGCATATAGACGCGCATACACAGCGAGAAAGAGAACATCGAATGTAATTTTCTCGTTCGACTTTGTTGTTGGCTTTTTCCATTCGCTTATAATCAGTGCGAATGTCAGCAAATTTCAAAATCAGCCGATGAATTATATTATTATTATTATTATTATACATACAAACCATATTCTGAAAAAAAATATGACAATCGAATTTTTGTCCGACACGGAAAGTATACAAAAAAGATAAATTAAATTTATTTAATCGGATATGTATATGCGAAAAACTCAGTGAATTTACCGTTAGATTTCACGCTTTGTACAGCAGTCCGAGCGCACTTTATGGTTATTAGCCATGGCAAATACGTTATTCTTTTAACCGTGACGTGACATCGGGATAAATACTTCAATCCGCTTTCAGTTCAATTATTTCATTTCGCACGCTTTAATTCCCCGCGCGCGCGCGTTTCGCGCCATTGAGTATAATCGCCTATTAATATTTGCCGATGACAGAGCAAGCTCGCTCGCTCACCCGCGCACATTGCTAAGTGCTCAATTTGTTTTCGAAAGACTCGTGCAAATTGAAACGTGCCTTTCCGCGCGTTTTTTTTTCTCTCTTTCTACGTTCAGCGACAACAGACCAATTAAAAGTCCAATGTCTTAATTGAAGAGTGAAATTTCACGAATCGGTTTCGAAATGCACAAAGGGATTTCGAATGTTTGGTAATTGAGTTTATTAAACAATTGCTCTTTGTGATGTTGAAAGGTTCTCAAATTACTTTAAAAGTATATAGTTATACGTATATATATATATATATATATACTCTTTGTATATATACATATTGGGTATGATTGGGATAAATTTAATTTTGGAGTTCTATTTCATAATTTAATTATGAAAATCATAGAAAAATATGCTGACAATTTAATTACTCGAATAACTAAATGTAAAGTAGGTGTATCAATGCGTGTTACCATATTGTAACAATAACATTTCTACAATCTCATGAGTATGAGAAAATTATATGTTAATCAACTAAATGCAAGGACACGTGATACAGAAACAAACAGAATAAACGGGACTGTATCTATGTATATTCTGATATCTATTTCTATTTCTCCTATATAGATATAACAGCTCGTATTCCTTGTTTCCTTGCAACGTCCTATATATTTATTTTATTAGAATTTCCTGCTTTCCAAGATAAGCATAATCTTGAGTTAATTAAGATTTTATCAGAAAGTTGCCTCTATGTACTAAAAATACGCTCACAATCAACATGATACAATTTCATAAGGTCTTATCATAACCAGTTAATAAAAATCCAGAAATGAAATGTATCATATCAAAAGATTTGCACTTTCACCCACCAGCATTCCCAAATAAACATCTACCATATAATTACGTAGATATACTATTTCGCATCTAAAATCATTGTACCCCAGTTCTCACATATATTTATTGATTAATAATTACAAACTATCCTACCGAGCAAAACTACCACGCAAGCTCGGCAAATCTGACTTTTCTTTATCTTTGGCAACTCTGCCGTTCCCATAATTCATAACTTCTCTCCCGGAACGTAGAAACTAGAGAGGAGAGAGAAAAAAAATTACGCATTCTCGCGTTCGTAAGCTCGTGTATAAGAAAGTCGAAAGTTCGAGCTTACCACACATAGACACACACACACACACACGCGCAGCTAGAGAACCGCCACGATGTGTTTTCGTCGGCGTCGCGTAGACTGGCGCCGCAGTGGCGTCGTCGTCGGCGGCGGCTTGTTTTTATACGTCCGACTGGCGCAATAATTAGTTAAACTTATTAAATAACCCACATAAATTATTATGCAATATTAATAGTTTTTAAATTTAACAAAAAAAAAGATTGTCCGATAGTATACAGACTAGTCAGGTAGAAAATTTCTAATACAGATACTTTCTAATTTGAAGGATACCCCGACCAAACCCTTAATGAGTTCTAAAACTTTTCCGTTTGACAAATGCTGGTACTTATAATAAACTTACTTCTGTATTATTTGCAATTGGACTATTTTCAATACAATTTATTTACACTGCACTTTATTAGTTTTATAAAAATAACAATGTTTTATGTTCCGTTTATTTTTTCTTTTATAAACTTCGCTGCGTGAGTTCGGATTATTTAAATTTTTATTTCACTTTTTCTTTTTTTTGTTTCGATTTTGCGATAATCTTATTCATTTTTTTTCTTTCTTTTTTTTTCCTAAATTCCGTCAATTCAGCGAATCAAATTCGATATTTAGATTTATCCCTTTTGTATTTTCCT
>JAWWEQ010022139.1:0-28555 GCA_035583055.1 Torymus tubicola | reverse complement strand
AGTTGCCATTTTATAGCCAGTACCAGTAAAAATGGTCATTTATTAGCTAAAAAATGGATTCGATTTCCACCAGGGATATAAATAGGAAGAAAAGCTTAATTATACCAAAAAATAAAGAAGGGTTAGCGACAAAAATAGTTATAAACAAGCAATAGCAACATTTAACAATTTACCGAATGATTTTAAGACTCTCAAAATAAACAAAATTAAGCATGTAAAATTGTTAAAAAGTGGATTACAGAAAATTAGGAAATTAAAATCGATGTGATACTGCGCTCTGATACATATTACTGTCTTGTACATAACTAATATTTTTTATATGGAATATTATTGCTATAGAGTTTAAGTTTAGATGCGTCGCTCTAAGTTTTTTGTTATTTTAGTATTAAGTAACACTCGTTTGTAAGCTATCCGAATATCGGACCTGCGTATAGATAACTATGTTTACCTCTACAGGGTTTTACTAATTTGTAATTCTTTCTGGTTCGAATAAATAAATAAATAAATAATATTTCAACAGTTTACGTATTTAGACATCTTAATATTTAAAAAAATAAATAATCTACAGCTCAAAAATCAGTAAGCGGAAGAGCACGGAGAACTATATGAACGGTGTCGTACCATTAATAAGTCGCGGCCGCTCATTTTCCTTCTTACACGGAGAGAAGAAAATCGCCCGCGATCCGATGACAGAGAGCAAAAGGCCGCATAATGCCTCCGTAATTGCGCTCACCCAGTGGACTCAGCATGCATAACTAGTGATTAATAGCTGCAGCATACTCATGGCAGTCGTGCCGGTGAGATATATGGTGAATTGTTCAAATTGCAATTCGTTCATGATATTGATTCGATTTATAAAGGAAAACGGCTTTTCAGATTTAGGGCCTCGGTGAATCTTTTCCCATTTTCGTAGAGAAGTATTTAGATTCCAGTGTTTCAAAGTTAAACTCCTAATAACTACGCTGCAATAATAATGAATTTTATAAAACGATAAGGTTTAAGTATTTATTAACACCAAATTTTTGCTTTCTGAAAAATTTTTTTAAGGCAATATCACAACTATTATAAAGAGCTACACTTATATTTAAATCATTTTCAAAGCGTATGGTAAGGTATATGTTATTAAACAGAAAGTTGATATAGATCTGCTAAGCTGATTTCCTTTATACTAAAGAATAGAAATTGTCGAGGAAAACAAATCAACACCAACGAATCTCGTGTGTAAACGTCAGAACCAAATCTTTTAAAGCGTAACATTTTGAGTTAGTATTTCTAATTGAAATATTCTTAAAGAAGCAAAATAGTTTATATATATATGTGTGTGTATGTGTGGAATGTGGTCATTATTTATGTTTTAAAAAGTGAAAACATGAAATTTCTTATTTAATGTATGTAGCATCGGTTAAGTTTGTGTATCAAAAACCCAAAAATTATGGCAAAAAATGTCGATTGTATTTGATTATAGGCTTTTTATACAGATCTATAATGTTAAAAATTATGAACAAAACATAATTATTATCATTATTACTTGAGTCAAGACTTTTATAATTGTAATTTTTTATATAATTATCTTATTTACATCACGATAAAACTGCATCAAAGTGTATATTTCTATTAATAGTTTAACAATAAGCAATATTTATCTATTTTATATTAATATTACACTGAAAGAAATCTACGTGGTCACTACTACTATATCGTATATAGTTGTAAAAATAGAGGTACGGTTTGATTCAAGGAATAATGATAATTATGTTTTTTCTTCATAATTGTAAATGTTAGATCTGTATAAAATCTTATAAACAAATGCATGTGTTTGTGCAATAGATATCTTTTGCCATAATTATTTGTCTTCCGTTGTTTTTCTAATACGATGTTTTTCGAAATAATCGATATACTGTTTGATTCTACATAACATTTTTCTTTAAAATAAGACCTGGTAGACCTGGCCTTGATTATTAAAACCGGAGATATTAAAAAAAATGTGTGAAAATGATAAAGAGTGAGGTTCGTCTATTTTTTTAATTACAAAGAAACGCTCGTATTTTTTATTAAAATACGAAAAATGTGACACCTCGTACATAGTGATATCATGTTTACTTATTTTGTTAATGACTTTTATCCTGCCCACTTATCCGATTTCCGAGTTGAAATAGTGCATGTCAACACGGGTACAGGGGTCGATTAGGTACAGGTCAAAAATACTGCAGCATTCCTATAGGTGGGGAAGATACATCTTAGGGAAGGTTATGGTTGCAAAAACCGACTATAAATTAGACGGGGACCGATGCGTCAGATCATTCTTACAGCAGCTCTTACACTGACAGCAGCTCTACACTGTTTCGAATTTTACTCAGTAGCCAAATCTGCTCAGATTCTCGAAAAATCGAATATAGTCTTTGTATCCAGAGTATTAAAAATCAGTAAATATGTCGAGTCAAGGTGTCAAAAATACAAGCTTACCTATGGACAATGTAAGTATTAAAATTATTTATTATTTACTATAGAAATATTGCTAAAAAATACGATTTCCTTTATTTACTAGTTTAAAAGTTTATAACTGATTTGTAAAATCTCCACCTCGTGTGAGGTCATAACATATAAGAACTATTTATCCCAATCAAATTTAAAGCTCGGTGTGAATAAAATCCTAATCATTCAGACGATCAATTAAAGCTTGCTCTACTTAATTCCCGTAACAATTAGACAACATATTCGGTGTGATGGATAATTAAAATCGTTTGTGTCTGCGTTAAAAAACCAACAAAAGTACAGAAACCAAATATATGAAAAAATCAAAATTTTTAAAATTTTCTAAGGCTGTACTTTTTATAATAACTTAATTTTAATATTATATTCTAGTGTTTTGAAAGTTATTTTGAAAAAGTTCACGTAGAATACGCAAATTTAAAATTTTATAGTTACCACTATATAACGTAACGTATTTTATTTAACAGCTAAAACTTACGATCCTATGCAGATCAGTTTTTTGACAGCTAATGTTGTTATATACTATATTTATATAATATAATCCTATAGTAAACGGACGTTTAAATTTTGTCTTTTCATTACAAAGATCTGTTATAATGAGTTTAGAAAAATTAAAATTTGTTTAATGTGAAATAATAGCACTTTTCGACACACTTGTGAGAAATATGATTTTAACTCGAGGGTGACAATAACTCTCGAGCCAGAATTATATTTCTCACAAGTATCAAGCATTATTTTATAACTCTTCGTGCGTTAAGTGCCATTTTTGTGTGCGCTCGATTTGGCAAGTGTGCAAAAACGTGGCACTTTACGCACGAGTGTCATAAAAGTACTATTGCCACATATCTCAGCTGTTATAAGGATTGAGATAATTATTTATTACTTTGTTGCAGTATATTTTTAATGTTTCTAAATAGATTTGAAATTTTAAGCATTACAATTAATTTTTTTAACAAATTAATGATTATTTAAAACATGGTATTAATTATGTTTCAGATTACGACAGTAGAATCCGATTACGAATTGGTGAGAAGTCATTGCTTCAGACTGAACTCGGACCAATTGTCGAAATATATTTCACAGCCATTACAACATGCAGAAGATTATGCATTAACAAGAGCTGACTCTTTTAAAATGTCGGCTAATAATTTGGAAGTTTTCTCATCTGGGGAATCGATATTCAGAGACCATTCATTTAGATTATCCTCAGCACCAGCAGTCAATTCCATCGTTGAAGACAATAAACGCAGAGAAGCGTTTAAAAAATTCATCAAGCAATCGAAATTGCTAAAGAGCCAATCTTTGGAAAATGAGAAACGAAAAGAAGCTTTCCGGTACATTGGAAAAGTCCGCTGCTGTTCGGTCCAGTCAGTGGCGGAAGAGAATAAACGTATCCGGAAGTTGGTTGACAATGCCAAAGAGATATCTTCTACCAGCGATGTGCCAAGGGTTCTACTCACTTTAGGTCTAGCAAAAGTGAAAAAGGCTGAAAAGACGTACGTTATTCCTCATACAGTAAAGTCGGAAAGTACAAAGGGAGATTGTCTTTTTGCTAGACCTAAAAAGTTTAGATGTAAACATTGTCCAGAAAAGTTTATAAAACCTAGGTCATATATAGCTCACTTGAGACATCATAAAAGATTAAATCCTAGTCTCTTTCTTAATAAATAAATATTCAGAAGGGTAAACTTTTTGGATAATGTAATTTTTTTATAAACTTTGTAAAGTAATTGTAAATATTTTTTTATTTGTCGTACTTATATATCATAAATTTAAAAAAAAAATAAAATATCTTATTAAATCTACTTTATTTGTGCATACTTCTTTGGACCTCCTAAACAACTACTTTTATATTATTTTGATAATGAATTGGTACATCATTATGCTTCAAAGCGAACAGTCTCACTGAATCACTGAAACATTTCAGTTTTCGTACATTAATTGCAAGAATATGATCAATTTCGAAAAGCTCTAAACACTTTTAAAACACCGGTACTGATTTATATCAGAAACAAGATATTCTAATTGCAAGATTACTATATCTTTAGCCGCCTAGTGTCAAAATATAAAAGTATACAAATCAGTGTAAATAGATGGGTATATGTGTATGTTTAAACGAGTTTGGGCGTAAACCATGTTTGCACGGTTGAAATCGCGAGTACGTACATGCATATTTGTGTTATCATAATAAATATGTAAATAGTAAATGAATTAATTATTTACTATAAATGCTTACAACCACGGTATAAATATAATTTATTTAACATATTTTTCCTTTCTTTACGGAAAAAATAATTGATTTTCCTTCTATAATTCCAAATTATAGATTCAGCGCCCTCGACTTCCACTCGTACTTACTTCGTCAAACTTCTTAAAAAAAAATTTTCTTCTCTTGTTGCACAATGTACTAAAAATTATTGAAGAACAGAATTTGTTTTCGTTGTTGAACGAGTGATCACGAAGTTTTCGGTGGACTCACTCTTAGAGGAGAGCGCTACGCACGCCAACTGAGTTACCTCCCGACACGCGCACAAGACGTTGAAGAGCTGTTGAGATTACGCGTGCCACGGGAGAGCAGAAGAAGATAACATCCACCGGGATAGCGAGGCAAAGAGCGAGGTCCGCGGCGTCAGCTAAGGCAATTATGGAACTCAAGAGAAGTTTTCAAAGGTCAGGATAGAGTTCTATTGTGCGGATTCCAGAGAGCTAGAGCGTGGTGCCACCTGACGTGAACCTCATCACAGCTGTGCCGATCGAGACATAGAGTTGGAAGTGTGACATAGAGCAAGCGAGACAGATTGGGTGAGAGTCCGAGAAATAATAAACGCGTCGTCGAGAATAAGAGCAACGCGTCGAATCGAGAGTGCCGAACTGACAATCGCGCGATTCACTCTGCGTGCATGAGACCAGGTCGTGGTGATCTTCTACTTTAGGGAAGAGACGTGTTAGATTCGGATAGTGGGGCTTTCTCTCCAGGTAGAACATTTTTGTGCGTAGCGGCCTAGTGATAGAATAACTAATATAAAGCACGAAAATGATGTTGAACACAGGAAATCGGGATAATGTTTTTTAGAAAGCTGTAACTTCTTTATGATTAAAAACTAGAGAAATGGACCTTTCATTTGCTTTTCTAAAATTAAAAAATATTGATTCCTCGCAAGTTATCAAAGTACAAAGGTGAGCATCGACAGTGCGACGGAATAGGTATGCAGTCGAACAATCAATTTTGGGAATTAAACATTGTAGTTTTTGCTTAACCGTGAAATAACTTTAAAAAAGAGAGAGAGGGGGAGAGAGAGAATGCGCGAACCTGATGCTCTCTCTCTCTCTCTCTCTCTCTCTCTCTGTCCTTCTGAAATCGAGAAATGTTGTGGGAATTTCTTGTTTAAATATATTTCACTTAATTGTTTTATGGAGGTTTAACTAAAATCTAGAGACATTACAGAGTGACGGACATTATGACGGAATTACCGACTGGATTAGACCTCACTAGTGTCATTGTGTTGCCGAGAGAGGTATTAATCTGAAAGGCGGAGTAAATTGTACTTTAGATGGTACTAAGGTATACACTTTCTTAGAGTTAAGAGAGGCTAAAATTACTCTCTGGGCTAACCTTTTGAAAGAGAAGAAAGGCTTACAATGTTGGTTTATGCATCACAAAAGTTATTCAATTCTGGGACAAGAATATCGTATTGGTTAGTTTGGTTATAGTTCTATCGAAAAAAGCAGTGAGATTTAATAATATGAAAAAATAACTTCTATATATTGTTTTAGAAGCGGCTATAGTTGAAAACCTTAGAGATCATCAAAAGAGAATGCAAATGAAAAGTAAACGAGCTTTTACAAGATTCATCCTTTGTTGAAAAACCACCAATTATTTAACTTATATACGTGAATTGTCATTGACTGCGTGAAACGAATTAGTTTTCATTTCGGAAAACTTTATAAAACGTTGTCAGGCCGTTTGAGTGTCATAGGCTATTGACCAATAGTAAAGTTCGACTATGCAATAAGGGAGGGGAAAGTAGAAATTTCAGTGAGCACGTTCACAGAAGGACTACTAGCTGTAAAGTACCTGACCATCTCATTCGTGTTTCATGTACCAAGGGAGGTAGACCTTACTTCGACTTGGGTTTTAGGAGTTCACGGTAAGCTTGTCAAATATTTTACCGTTGATTTAGCACTGAAATTATCTTGTTATAATTTTCATTTACTCGTTCCATTAGATTTTCTCTAAATTATTAAATCATATATTTTATATGCTATTTTATTACAATATAATCTTCATGAAAATCAACACGATTGTTACGTTTAAGAAGTATAAGTACTCAAAAACGAATCTATAGTTTGTATACGCATTGCTGTCGCTTTAACAAAAATCAGATCCCCGTAGTACAACAAATATTATATTACTACTAGATCAAACGCATGCCACGCGCGTGAAGATACTCTGTGCTTTGTAAGTAAAACCTAAATATACGGAAAGCAATAACCTTATGATAAAAATATAAATAATCGGGTTTTAATATTATTAGAAAGTTAAATAATTATTAGATTACATTTATTATAAATATAAAACAATAATTAATTTTATTTATTTATTTCCGTTTTTCGTTGTTTCAGAGTACGCATCGAATTTGATAAAACAAAGAGTGAAAAGCTATGGAAACCGATTCAACTGAGTTGTTGTCCATTATTCCACAGCAAGATGCTTCGAATACTGAAACGTTGAAGCTCGATTCATTATTAAAAAATGAATCGATTCCTACTTGTGGTAGTAGCCCTCAATGCCAAAATATCGTTCCAAATGATATAATTATAAATCCTCAACACACTATAATCTCAATGCCAGAGAATACATCTATAACTTCAGCTATTGTGGCTTCATCTTCGAGATCAACGAGTTCAACTACTCATGAAGCTGTAGATGTTAAATCATCAGATTTGGCGATCAAAGAATCAGCGACTCAATATGCTATAAAATTTTTCCTTAAAAAATCTAAAGGTGTTTTTGGGGCAATTAAGGTGTATTTGAATAAGCCAGTATCTGCAAAGGGCAGCAAATTTAAAAGTTTTTTATCATCATTGAAAAATTTTGTCCAGAAAACTTTGTCAAAAAACACCCCGTCAACTAAATCGAATCATCAAATTAGTCTAAAAGATTTTCCTGGATTCTCTTTGAGTTCTCTCACAAACAAGCGCAAGAAGATCAAGAACGGAGGAAACATGCCGATTTTACCATTGAACTTCAAACAAAAATCAGTCAGTGAAACATTTCTAAACCCAGTAAGAAAGCCCGAACTGCAGCAGATGGAAGGATTTCAATTTGCCAAGCCAAAAGTCTATGAATGCAGCTACTGTGACACAAGATTTTTTAAGCTGCCGGTATACTTAAAACACATCAGGCAACACGCAGAACGGAATCCAGAAGTTATTAGATGTGAGACTTGCAGCAAAGCTTTTTCAACGGTTATCAACAAGAAACGTCATCAGCTACAGTGTCAGAAAAGAGCTATACTTTAATGCCGTCTTATACGTAGTTTCTTTTAAGGTCAATATTAGCTGAAAAAATAGAAAAATAGATATAAGATCGCCTTAAAGTGAACTAAATTGTGACTATTATTCGTATTCGTATTTTATTTTAAACACATAAAAGATTTACTTTATGTATTCAAATATGTATATATAATTACATAAACATTGTGTTGAATTATGAATGATCAAAATATGGATAAATTTAAGGCTATCTATTTATCATTGTATCAGACCAAAATGTAATTTATATTAGTCGTAATAATTTTATATTGATTTTTTTTTAAACTTCAAACTATTTCATGTTTTAAGCAATATCAGATTGTACCTTTATTTTCATAAAGAAATTAACATTCAACAATACTATTCATGTGTATAAGTATGTGTGTATTTGTGTTATTTTGTAATTCCATATAATAATGTTTCTTACAATTATAATTAAAATCTAAAAAACTAATAAAATAAAAATGTAATGTACCCATAAATTTTATCGACTTAAATTTATTTAAACAATTTAATCCTCAACTTTAGAGAGACAATGCAATGGGTTTAAACTTCAGCGGCAACGTGTCTCTCAAAGTCTCTCGCCCACCCCACGACATAGACATAAACATTATGATATTATTTTATTAGTTTAACATGGAAATGGATATAACATGGACATAATCATTTTAGTTTTATTATTTTCAAAATGATAAAAGAGTGCCTCGAAAACTGACTCCTTTTCCAACCTACGAAATTTACGAAATTTCAAATAAAACGTATCATGAATTTAAAGTATCCAGTGGTGGAATCGTTTAATACAGTTTAGGGCAAGGGGACTCAAGTTAAACAAGCACCCCAAAGGAAACAGAACTTACTCCGTCCACATCGTTATTTCTGGGAAACGCTAAAAGTAAGGACAACCTTTTCAAGGTCTTTGTCACATTGGAGTTGAATATGGCTCATAAAAGTAAATTAACGACAATTATTCTATGAAAAAACGCAATCAAATAGCAACCACAGGATTTTTTAACATTTGACCTTGAAATGACCTTCTAAGGGTCATAAGAAAAATTTTGAAATACCGTTTTGGATGTAAAATTTCCCCTTGTTTCCGAGACCGGTGTCAAAAATAGGCGTTTCCATTGGAAAAAACACCCTCACCTTCAATATTCATAAAAACACGAGTTTTTCTAATATTTGACTTTGAAATGACCTCCTAAGGGTCATAAAAAAAATTTCAAAATACCGTTTCGGATGTAAAATTTCCCGCTCTTTCCGAATCTGATGCTAAAAATAGGGCCTTCCATTTAAAAAAAGCACTTTGACCTTCAAATGACCTTGAAAATGGATTTCAAGGTCAAATTCAAGGTCTCCATTATTTGATCCCCTTTGTCATGAACAACTTTTATCTGCACCATTTTTTCGTTTCACCTCTTAGGAACGGAGCAATTCGGGTGTATAGATTAAAATGGCCCACCCTGTATGTTTGTATTTGTCCCAATTATGCATTATAGAAGAAATTTACAGCATACACTGGATAAGGTTTGTAGAATCAACCAAAAAGAATTTATTAATCGTAATTCTATTAAATTAGCTCAAATTTTTGAAATTTAAAATAAAGTTTGTTATTCTACTGTGACAATTGACTAAATATAGAAGTGAATCAACGATCTTTCATTAACTTTAACTCAGCGATCATCAAGCAACACTTGTTGAACGTGTTACATCTTTATGCCGAAAAATGCCTATTTATTGGCGCGGATATGCGCATAAATACAGATTGCCTGCAGCTCACAGAAACCAAGCGATCCATAAATAAAGCTAAAAAGAACTTATCGAGCTATTGCGCGTGAAATTAATCATTCGCGCAGCTAATAAACCTAGAGAGTCGTGCGAGCTTAATGTGCATCGCGAAAAAGTCATATACGCAAAGGCAGCAATGTCGGGAACGCAGATTCATAAGTCAGCCTGTCTCCGCTGTGTGTATATCTAGCGTACGCTAGCCAGGATAAGCCGCTAATGGAGTTTTAAGCCATTGCGTGAGCTCGCGAGCTAATTGCTAATGGCCTGTTACAGGCGCGAGTGGTGTGCGCTGATTTGGACATATAATTATACTTTTTGTCGGTGCTAACGTGACGGTAGGATGAAACGAAGATTGTTATATATTAAATCTGGCTTAGCTTCTCATAAGTAATATAACTAAGGAATATCACAATTATTGAATGACATGATTATTTTCGTTTCTTTTAGACTAAATATAGACAACATTTCATCTAGAATGTGGCTAAGCAAGAAAACTCAAAGGGGCTGGTTGGCATGTAGGTAGCTTGACCAAAAAATCGCTCAAAAAATATTTCATTTTTATCCAAGGGCGCGGCAGCGGCCTGCTTGGCGAGTAAGGAACGTAACGTGACGTCTCAAGCGACCAAGACGATGCCGTACCCTTTATACTTTGTTTTAGGGTTTTCCAACCTCACTTTTTTGGCACATTTCTCATATTATATTAATGCAGAAGTAAATATGACATATGAGGGATGCATCTAAAAGTACTTTTTACATACAATCTATCTCTAAAAAGTTTCGTGGTGAAAGATGCTCTCGTATTCGATTAATCAAGGGTCGAATTTAGTAACAACAGCGTACGAAGAACGGCGCTACTGCGCACGAACACAGCTCAGACCCCGCGTAACCCTTGTGTCGCGGTTCGGCTGCTGTTATGTCTTTTGTATGTGTGTGTATATATACAGCGTAAATAGGACTACATTACGCCGCGATGCGCGCCGTCTGTGTGTATATATATATATATATATATATATATATATATATATATGTATACACACAATAGTCTATGTGCACGTCGTCGCGCACGCCAGCGTGAGTACACATAGCGTCTAGTTGTTTTCAACTTTGACGCGATGAATTTATATTGAGAGGAGAAATAAAAATGCGATTAGGAGGAAACAGCAGAGTTGAGCACGTGTCTATACTTCTGTATATTCTATATATCTATACTTTGCTATAGGTGTGCGTATATACCATGGACGCATCTTATTTGCAGCAGGTGCAAAAAGGGGGATTGATTAAGCTGATAAATCAGCTGATATTTTTTGGTAGCGCTATATACGTAGATCGTTACGATGCGCGTACATACAACTAAGCGAAATGTGCATATACGCATCTTATATCACTATTTATATACTAAAAAAAAAGTAATTATATTGGCGAATAAGTATATCCATTTCTCTCTCTCTCTCTCTTTCTCTCTCTCTGTCTCTCTCTTTTATTTTTAAACGTTTACTAAAGATAAAAAAGTTATGAAATCAATCAACAAATTGTCCAGTATTTAAAAATCAGTCAAATTTTCGCTGATTTTCTACTAAATACGCATACTTGCCGGACGCATTATTTTATAGTTTTTAGGTGAACAATCAGAATGTTTATTCATTTTTTTTAGTAATTTTCACTATTAAAATTCATAATTTTTTTTATTATGCTTATGGAATCCTTAAAAATTTCGTAACGATATTTGTTTAAAACAATATTTTCAATTTCCAAGGGAAATAAATTTTTTTTTAATTTAATTTTATCGCGTCCGGCAGATATGCCCATTTAGCAGAAAATCAACGAATATTTGACTGATTTTTAAATACTCGACAATTTTTTGATTGATTTCATAACTTTCTTATCTTTAAAAACGTTTAAAAATAAAAGAGAGAAACAAAAGGAGAGAGAGAGGAACGGATATACTTACTCGCCAATATTTTTACTTTTTTTTTAAAGTAATTTTAGAGATTATATTATATTTTCGGTTCACTTGATTAAAATATGCAAGTTCAAAATTTGCCTATTTCAGATGTAAAACTTCCTAAACAGAATGTTTCAAAGCATTGTATGAAAAAATTTTTCCGTCCAGATATCTTAAAAGTAAATCGGACTCTTCAGTTATACAAAGTGCTATACATTATCCAATAGAGCTGAGCTCATATCACTCTTCTTGATTACCATACTCATCATAATAAAGCAACGAGAACAAAAGAGCGTCCGACCATCTAAAACAAACAGAAATAAAGAGCAGGGTCCATAAAGATCCGCAGCGCGGGGTCAAGGTGCTTGCACGTTTTATACACCGTCGAGTTATGTGCACCTACGCGAATGGCTCTGCGCGCGTATCGAAATGCAGCGCAATGATGAATTTGCGCGGCGGGAAATAAATGGCGCACTGAGCGTCGCATTATTCACGCGGCACGCATCCCGCATTTCCCACGTATGTATATATATGTGTGTGCGATAGTTCTGTAAAAATTGCAGATGTATTTCGAAATTTTGTTTCCACACACCAACCGTTTGACGACACATTTTTAAATTTACTGTTTAATTATATCTCGGATGCTCGTAAAATAAGCATTAACTAATGGTACATTGTCGCCTACATACTATACTTTCTAGACTAATTAGTTAATGAAAGACGTCGTCTACAATATCATCGTAAGTTTAATTAGGAATGGTGGAGGAAGGGCGAAATTCATTAACATAGATTATTATTAACCTTTAGACTGCCAAGATTTGAACCTTCAAACCGCCCTTTAAAAGTGGCAAAATTAGTGTCTCGTATCATGTATCGACTATATACAAAGTTCAGAGGTCAGTATCATGTCAGAGGGTACGTCTATATATAGACTTTCCGGCAGTCTAAAGGTTAAAATAAATTGTTAAATTACTGGAAACTTAAACTGTCTCTAATTATTGCTGATACACTAACTTTATTCTTCAGTATAAGTTTAACACTTTGAGTTTTCTCAAGTATTTTTTAATGATATTTACTTGAATGCAAATTTCATATTTGCGTTTATTTATAATTATAGTAGTTATATTAAACTATGAATTTATCATGCGTATTCAGATCGGGGAGAGAGTATAAGTTTCACGAAAATAAGAAATACTGCATTGGCACTCGTTATTGACAAGCCATTAAAAAAAATGAGTGAGTTTATATGTAATAAGAAACACCTTTACATTTTTCGTCGTTATTTTGCTTTAATAACGGCTACCATATCAATAAATTTTCTATTTTACGTATAGTTCGGTAAATATAATGCACAAAGCAAACGAGCTCGTGAAAAAACCGTATTATATTCATATTTAATAAGAAAAAACATGTAACATGAAATTTTTAAATTATTATGTACTCTGCCGGTATGCAGTGCGCAACACTCAATGACGAGTGTTTGTTTTATGTAACGGCTAACGAGAATAAATCGAAATAAACAAAAATAAACGTTATTTTTTAATTTAATAAAACAATGAAATATATAAATGTGAAACTATTTCTATCAATATAAAAGTTACTTGGAAAGGTTATTTTTAGTGTTATTTTAAATACTATTATAATTTAAAGTTAGGGTATATTATATTGAAGAGAATTGGATTTTTTGCAGAGCTTCTATAGAAGAAATCATAATTGCATAATAAGATGCAGTGCTGACAAAGGTCTTACTTACATCTTTCAGCATGCGCTTATGGAAAAGAAACGATTGAGAGTTAGAAATTCGAAAGGCGCGAAAACCTACACTAAGTATGCAAAGGTATGTGCAACAACGAGTTGCGCGAAGCATAATTTTCATCGGTACCTCATTCTCAAGCAGAAAAAGCAAAGCGTGAGTAATTTATCAAACGCGTATATGCTCGGGATGTCTATGTGTTTATTACATGCTCGTATCCTATTCACTACAACGTGATTCCACTCCTGAATATTTAAAAGATGTATTTACAGATTTTGTTTCGATGCATAATTTTAAGTATAAATGTTTAAAAAACTATTTTTAAATATTTTTATAAATATTTATACTTACTCCATGCAATATCGAAAATCCAATTTCTAAGAGTGATGTTTTACATTGTACACTATTAGGAAATCTGACTTTTAAAAATCTCATTCGAAGAACCTCAGAAAAATATAACCAAATAGTTCAAAAATCTTGTCATGTTAAATCAGAACTTTTTTAATTTTTTAAAATCACATCTTACTTGTAAATTGTAATTTTTTTCTAATTTTAAAATTAAGTAAAGAGTTATATACTCATGTGAATAATGTATCATAAAATATTTGACACCACGTGGATTTTCTTTAACTCATAAAAAATCTTAGGTGGAATGTCCTTCGCCCGTTCTGTACGCGATTCCGTGATGCTCAGCGATTCCATGCAGTGTCGAACACTTGATTCTAGCGATAACCCGAGCGATCGTGTTCTGATAAAGAAGACTATATGCGTCGGAAGAATCAGCACCAGCACGCGACTTGTTCTTTTTCATTACAAAGCGATAAGCGGCAATCCGAATTAGAAAGATTTTAATCGAACTCTCGAAGGAGTAGTGTTGCACGGTGATTGCGCGGATTATCAATGCAGAGGTCTGGAGTAGCCGGCGAGTTGATTAAACGCACCCATTCAGAGGAGTATAGTATAGAAGTTTTTACAGCGTTACAATTTTTTTTAAAATTTTTTAAAAATAACTTGCTTTTTGACAGAACAATTAACTATTCGAAAATATATTAACATTGCCGTTTTCGATACAAATAATTGAAAAATGTATGATACGAGAGATTTGAAAACAATTATTTTTATTAACTAATATTCAATTTCAAATGAATGTATAACAATAATCTTGATTATTTAAACATTTCATCTTTAGTAAGAAGAAAATATTAAATAAAGTATTGCGAAGCAAGCAACAATGCGGGAATAAAAAGAACTTTCCAGAAGCCTAAACGGAAGCAAGTCAGGTATAACTTAAAAGTGTCAAATGGCTCGAAGTTTCTTATATTAATAACGGAGCAATTCCGTTTGTCCCATACTAAGCACAGGGTATACCTGACTGGATTATCTGACAAATGTAGACTATAGCTTAACGGTAATCTGGTACAATAAACTCATTAAGCGTAATGACCGGGAAACCTGGGACTGTCCCTAGCGCAGGTAAAATTTTAAGAGAAAAGGGATTATCAAAGTCATAAAATTATCTTTTCTGATACCTGGGGAGTAAGGCCAAGATACTATTATGGGATGGTTGAAATTCCAAGAACATTCAAACTCGGATTAAGTATTTCTCTTCTAAGTAAAATTTGGTCCAATGGCCTGTATAATTTATGATACCCTATATCTAAAAATGCTCACAATGTTTACAACTGGTTACTTTCCATTGAGTATATTATGTTAACTATAAGGTCCGCACATAATCACGTAAACACTTGACATTTCGAACACGAATTAACTGTATAAATTCTCTACAAACAATTATAATAATTGAACTTCAAATAACCTAAAACATATTTCTAACATTGTTCTAACAAAAGTAGTTTATTACTATTTAAAAGCTATTTATATAGATCGAAGCAAAACTAAATTATAATTTAAAACTTGTATTCAAAGTAATCTCAGTGTTGTTATCGCATGACAAATCATTCTAAAAACTGGACAAAAACTGCCGCTTACGTCATTCCCGTGACCTTTCATCATCGATGACATCCTTTCTATGCCACTATACTATACACTACGAAATATCTTATCTGCTACTTTCTTGTTGCTGTGACATAAACAATCGAATGCATAAAAATGAAAATAAAATGACTCACCGGTGCAGCCGTCGAAAGAAAGTCCATAGTGTTCCTCGGCACACTGATCACAACGCGAGCCCACCGCGCCCGGGCTGCAAGAGCAGAGACCGGTGACCGGGTCGCATTGCCCGTCCGCGGCGCCAACACCGCAGTCGCACTCGACGCAACCCGCGGTGACGTTACCGTAGCCCTCGACGCACAGCGAACAGTCGCGACCATCGAACAATGGACGACAGGGACATTGGCCGCTACGGGGTTCGCAAAGTAATGACTCGCTGCCCAAAAGGTCGCAGGCGCACGCTGAAAAGGGCAATAATTATTCGTTTAGTCGAGTACACACAAAGTTAATATTTTAATATAGAATTGAGCAATAAACATACTCTGTCAAATCGACCGGTCAAAAATAGATTTTTTTTAAACCTTGAGAAAACGTTCTATTTTATGTGCCGGAACTGGTGAATTTTTTCAGATTGTTTAAAATTAATTTTTTCAAACTGTGTCATGTCAAAGTCACGAACCATAATCATTCTGGGAAATTATAGACACTTTTTTACAATAAAAAGGTATCTCCATAAATATTTGATAAAAATAGTCCGTAATGGTTCATTTGCTTATATGTAATTGCTTATCTATTTTTTTACCTCTCGATTTGACAAAGAATCAGCCATATCAATCAGAATTAAAATTACGATTTTTTATAGTAGCCGTGAAACAAACTCTAATTTTTATGAAAATTATTATACAAATTTTTTCAATTTTTACGACATAAGTAGCAATTTTTACTATATATTGTAGCAATTTTCATAAGAAAATAAGTCTGTCTCACTCAGATACTATGAAAAATGGTAATTTTTTCTTTAATATTTTTCTCAGACTTTTCATTAGTAGTAATTTCAAATAGTATTTTTTTAAATGTTGTCAAAATTTGCATGTGGTATGTGAATAGTGAAATGAAAATATTGTTCACGTCTAATACAGAATTTAGGAACAAATTTTATTTTTACAGAGCATTTTATATTTGACAGCATCTTCTATACACAAGATGTCAAAGATTCTATTTTAATTCTGTCGAAAATACTGTTGAAAATTAACAGGAAGAAATAATATGTTATATAACAAATGCATAAAGTTGACGGGTTTCGCACAAGCAAAGTTTCTTGCTTCGATCGAACGACATAATACCCACGCAGGATGCGCCTACTTTCGACATATTTTGTGTTTACTATTTTTTTACAACTCAGCACATAAAACTCGACGTTATAGGTGTCTGTTAACTTAAAAATCACTATGTCGACTTGATTTTTAAGTATTAAAGTAAAAAAAGTACTCTACGTATTAGCGCATAAAGTAAGTAATGAAATATAATTACTTACGTAAGCAGTTGAACTCCAATGGATCACCATAGTGGGCTTCTTTACACTTCTCACATTTCCAACCCTCCGTATTTCCACGACATTCTAGACAGCGGCCAGTCTCTTGATCACATGGTCCACCAAAACATGGACACGGTTGACACGTTTTGCCAGGAACGAGTGGATTTCCATAAAATCCAAAATCACATCTTCAAAATAGAATATATTTAAATTTAATAACAACTAAAAAAAATAGTTATAATAAATTGAAAATAACATTCCAAAATTTAAAATATTATTTTACACATAAAATGTGTATTTTTAAATCAATATTTGTATCAATTGTTTCGATGCATTTACTCGAATTGCACGGCCGACTTACATTTCACAATGGTCTCCAGTGTATCCAACAGGACACTGTGTGCACACATAATCACTTTCAGCATCGTTTGGGTTGTCGAGCTGACAACTGGGACTGAAATTGTTCGAAGAAATTTCCAAGGGACAAGCGCATTTCCTGCAGTCCCCCGGAGTGCCTCTAGTAGCATCACCGTAATACCCAACAGCACAGCGATCGCATTTTGGTCCAATGGTATTGTGTTCACAATTCTGAAAAATCCAGATAACAGTTTAGAAATTATTTTGAAGAATGATTTTTCGAAAAGAATTATATAATTAATCGCCTAAAATAATGAAAAAATCAATGAAAATCATTTGAATATTTTATTTAACAGTAACGACTAAATTTTACAATAATAAAAATATTGATTAATACGTATCCCTACTATAGCTAAATTTAATACAATTATCGACAGAGGATATTGAAAAAGTCACCATCTGTAGGCAAACTACACACACGATTTCTACTTTACCGACGGTCGCTTATGATTCGTTGAAATCCAATGGTATATGTCAAGAACATAAGTTACTGTTATAACATAGCATGTTTAATATTTTCTAAATTATTAAAAAAATATGGTTCATAGATACGCGTTAATTGTCAATTTATTCAACTTGATTTGTCAATGGTATTTTAAAGTTTACAAAACTACAATATTAATCTGCAAAATATGTATTTCGAAAAATTTCTATTTTATATAGGATTTATTTTTCTGTACAAAAAGTAGCAATAAAATACTCACACTACACTCGCCCATCATGAGATTACAAGAACCAGCGTGGCCGTTGCAATCGCATCTAACGCACTTGTGGCGAATTGGGATATCGGTTGAATTTATCTCCACCTTCACGTATCCCCAGGCGCACGACTCGCACGACAATCCAGTGTATCCAATCGGACAGGAGCACATTTCGACGATGCTTTTTTTGCCACTCTCCATGGAAACTTCGCCGATAGGCCAGAAAGCCGCTCTTAAACTTAACAAATATTATCATTTATGATGAGTTTCTTTAACCGTATCAAAGAATTTGAATTTCTTAATAACAAAAAAAAATAAAAAATAAATAAAAGAGATTTTAAAGATTAATTAAAGAAAATCCGTAAGACAAATACAATATCAAAACTATTTCTCATGTCACATTCACATGCGCCGCTGAGATATATATATATATATACACGCTCTTCCTTCATCGGAAAGCATTCCACGAGTGCAATTTGCCGAACTGCCCGGTTAATTGCACGTGATTGCCTGGATTTCGATCAATTATCAAATTTAAATTAATTAGCGGCAAAAAAGATCAGCCGCGTGTGTACACATACCTTCCCTCGTTCTGCTCGGTGCGGTACTGCGCGCGCACAAGTACGTGCTCGAGATCAGCGAGGACTTCGAGCATCTGGGCGCGTGTGACGGGCTCACCCCGGTAGTCCGTGCGTCGGAATCGCGTTACTCCGTCGACGACGTCTGGTCTTATTTGCACGTGATACCAGCCAGACTCATGCAGAGGTATAGCGATCTCCGCTTCCTCGCCAGGGTGACTCTCGTCACCATACGCTATACGCACACCGTTTCTGCCCTGTAGAATTTACAAGTAGTTTTTTATTTGTTATAAACTTTCAATGTATTGTGAAACCAGATCTTAAAATTATATATAGGCACACTGAATATTTTATTATTATTCGAACTATTTGGTTAATAATTTCAATTATTCATTAATGGTTGATTATGGCAATTATTTTTATTGGTTTATATTTCAATACTAAACAGCTACAAGATTTTTAATCAATTTATTAGAAACAGAAAAAAACTGAGAAGAAAAAAAAGACGGGCTGCTTTTTCAAATAGATAACATATCTATATTTCAAATATAAAATATATACAATTTTATCAAAATGACACAGTTATACTATATTTCACTACTGTTTCACTATTAAACAAATCAAATAAACCAATTCATGTCTTTGAACTTTATTTCTGAAAGTTATCGAAAATTTAAGTGCTTGAAATACCCTAAAGTCAGATCTAATCGAAATAGAATATCCAATTACTCACGATAAGAACGAGATCAGGCTCGGAGGTGGGCCTGCCGCTCGTGTCGCCCCTCATGACGACCCAGCTGACGAGGAACGTGAAATTGCTTCCGTAGGAGGCGAGATGATTTCCGCCGTAGGAGCTGGGTGCGAGCCAGTAAGGGCTGCGGTACTCCACCTCGAAGGCGGCTATCGTCGGCCAGCCGTGCTCGCTGTGCAGGCTTGGCGAAACTGCTCGCGACGCGTTAATGTCGCTCACTTGCCAGCCCTCCAGGGTCGATATCTGTCAAGTAATAAGATTTTTCTTTTATTTTGCTCCTTTTTTGGCGGCTTTGAAGATACTGCGAAAAATACTTTCACGTATTTCACATAGAAAAAATGCCTCTTTAATAGATTAGAAATATTACTTTTTTTCTTACAAATATTTTCAAATATATAAATAGATACAAGTATATTTTTACTCTGGATTTTCACGAGATTCGTGTAATATCCTATATTATTTCAGAGAACCCATGTCACTTCGTAATATCTTTATGCCGTCTGTCACATCAATCGGCCTTTCACTCTGCAGAATGTTTTCTTGCTAAAAATACCGGCGACCCCGCACAGTTCATTAATAACGCGCGTATCTATAATTAATTCGTATTCTGCGACTATCATTTGTCTTTTTTGCGCAATCAAGATACTCAGAGGTTCAAACGACAAGATAATTATCCTCGCGACATTCTGTTATAGTGATAAATATCTCCCTCCATAGTCCTTACGTACCACAGTGACAACGACTCCGTTAACTTCCTCGTGGAAGTAACCCAAGAGCCCCTTCACAACGCGCGTTAAGTTAACCTGTTTATGTAGGATTCTAAACAAGTATATATAAGCCTACGTGGGCGATCGTGTGTTTTACGGATAGAAGATGTAGCTTCGTGTTACAGAGACTCAACCTATAAGGTATAGTCTTTCGTTGCAATTTTTTTCAAAGATTTTATTATTTCTTAGGATTATCCGAGTAAGAATATTACCATGTTATTCTATGGAAAATAAGATTATATGTACTATTCGCTAAATGTCCAATAGCTTTTTATTATCTAAACAAAAGGTCGTTTTACCATAGTGAGACTAATCTTGGCAGCGCTGCAATCGCTCGATACACCGGAACAGACGCAAGGCAAGCATCCCTCGAGATTTTCACGCGACAGAGCAAAGTAGCCGGGCTTGCATCGATTGCAGAATTCGCCGTCGACGTGTGCCTTGCATAGACAATGTCCTTCGCAGTCGTGAGACGGCAGTATGCCCCGGGCGTCGCAGGGACAGGGCACGCAGTCCGGGAACTGACGGTAGCCTGCCGCACACTGGTCACACTTGTGGCCCGAGTAACCGAGCTTGCACTCGCAGGCGCCTGATACCTTTATTAAAATTATTTAAATATTAGATAAGTTCATAAATATATCACTGTTTTATACCAGTAAATGCATAAAAAACTATATAGCTGGACATAATAAATACATTAAAAAGAAAAAGAGATAATTTATAAATTAATTATAATTTACTACTGCACCTTTCCTAAACTATTGTACGAGTCATCTGGTGTGCAGGAACCGGTGCTTCCGCGGATATGACAGTCGCAAGGTATGCAAGGTTGAGAGTCGTTAGGTAAAACTCCATTCGGTCGATAATAACCTGCTTCACATTTTTCGCAATTTATTCCTGTTGTATGATCCTTAAAAATAACAAGTTATAAACACTTAATGGGTGATTTACTAAGTTGTGTTTAATTAACTCCATTATTTAGCTTTTAAATATATAAATTAACAAGTTTATGTATACTAGCAGTTTCAGAAATCCTTTTATAATGCAAAACAAAGTTGTAATATCTTTAATAAAATAAACATTTTTATATTCTTAAATGTTATCACAAAAGTTCATTTTCATCTTCATAATTTGTCGATATATATATAAAATAAATTTTTTTTCTCAACTCTTACCGAACAATTTATGCATACACCTCCTCCTCGGTACTTGCCGCGAATATCCATTGACAATTTTTTCTCCGCAACATCGGGCTCGTATCGGCAGGTTGTTGCGTGTCCGTTGCAATTACATTTCTCGCAGTGGAACCCTTTACCAGAGGTGCCGGGTTTCCACGGTACCTGATTGTACATTGGACAGCACCTGTCACACGATTCGCCACACGTGTGTCGTTCGCATTCGCATTCTTGACGCTGTTAACAAAAAATTAAATACAGCATATTATATTTTGCAAATATATTTATAAATATAACATGTATATGTAGAAATTCTAATATGTTATACATCGATAAGGAAAATAGCTTTACTTTATCGATTGTAAGAGTCAATAAACTCGTGAAGCATATATTTTTAAATCTAGAATATAGTAGTATGTAGTGTTTAAGATAGTTCCTTAATATTGGTGAAAATAGGACTAAGACACGCAAAAATTTTCTTTACATTTTTTTATGGAGATTACCGATGTAATTGCCACGCAAGAATGATTTAAAATGGTTAGTTTTACATTGAGAGTAGATGGATGTCCTATAACCTCTAAGAAGAAGTAATATATTAATTCATCAAAAAATGGGACTTCAAAACAAAAAATCTTGAGAAAGATGAAATTTAGTTCTTTCTTTTAAGTTTATCAAATATGTAAAAGCCGAGTTTTTGAAAAGTTATGAATAATTATAAACACATATAGCAAACGATATACGTAAGAGAAAGAGAGGCGATCTTAAAAGATTTAACCTCCCTAATCATGTGTTACTTTGGTCATTATACCTACCCAATAGGGCCATTTTATTTAATTGTAAAAGAAATACCATATAAACCAGAATATTAAACGTGATTAAAGTAGGGTAAAATATAATTGTGTTTATGAATACTTTATTATCACTTTATGTTGTAATTTGTTATAAAACATTTATTATCAAATTAGATTGTGAGTAATAAAGCTTGTATTAGAACCAAAAATGACTAATCACCTCTCTGTCTGCTGTTAAATGAGCATAATGCTTAGGGGTGTGGCGAACTTTCATTGACCATTACCTTGTAGGATTAGGACGGCTCTCGTGCTAACTATTTAACCAATGCAGACGCAGGATTTACGAGGTTCAGCAGTATAAAACCTCTAAGGTACCCTTCAAACAGTTCATTCGAGTTACAACACTAGCGCAGACAAGTCTTCCTTCCGTCAAGAAAGTGCTTACGAAAACTGTCAACAGTAAGAAAAGTTGTACCTCACAAAGAAACCGTAGAGTATATTTTACAACGAGAAATATCTAAAGCTAGATATTCGAGTTATTTTCAATATAAAAAATACTCATCTAATTTACCAACGTGCTACAATGTCGCGTATATGTGGTTGTCGTTTATTGTGGTTGCAAGTAGTACTTGTAATATTCATCCTCGCCTTTCTACGTGAAACCAGTGGCATACGTAAAAGTGGCATATACGTCGACAATGGATTTGACCAAACAGTGATACATCATGTCATGACCAAGCGCGAGAAACGCGCTATCGAGAATGATCTCTTTAACCTCCTGGGCTTACCCGAGCAGCCACCATCAAAAAATCGCTACAGCAGAAATGCAGCAGTTCAGCAGAGACAATCATCGTCTAGATTCATGATGGATATTTACGCTATGAACAAAGAATCTAAGTTCCAGGAAAAAAACGATTCAGAGTTCAAATTCAATGCCAATGATCTGAGAAATATTGGTGAAAGCGATGTCATCGAGACTTTTGCTGCTTATAATCGATCTAGTTCATCGGTGCAATTGGATAATGGTAAACGTATCCGATTCGACGTATCCGACATATCAAGAAATAAGGAAATATTCAATGCTGAGATGAAATTATACAAGAGCACAAAGAATATCGACGATTTGGGATCCTTTAAGTTAACAGTTTATCGTGTTTCTCGTCCGAGAAATGCAGAGTCGAAATTGCATTACGTTAATGCTCTGAACGTGAGTAACAGCTACGAGGGATGGATTACCCTCAACGTCAGCGATGCGCTACAGTACTGGACCCAAAATCCGCATGAAAACAAAGGACTATATTTGTCAGTTCACTTGAATGACAACATGAACACACAAGAGATGGAACCAGCAGACGTTGGCATCGTAAGCTCCGAATGTAGTCCAGAGCAACAACCTTTCATTGTCGGCTTCTTTAAAAACACTGCAACCATGGATTCAACAACGAGCCAGCGGCGCAAGCGTAGCATCAACAGTGCAAGGAAACGCAGGATGGACAGTAGCAGTATGAGGTTCAAACAAAATCCATTGGTTCAGCCTTCATTGGAGCAACTTAATAAACGCACTTGTAGTATGCAGAGTATGTATGTGTCATTCGCTGACCTGGACATGAGTAACCATATCGTGGTACCTAAGGGCTACGAAGCACGCTATTGCATCGGAAACTGTCCCTTTCCCATGCAAGTATCTGCTAACGCAACTGGACACGCCATCGTCCAGACTATGATGCATATACTTAAACCAGAGGAAGTACCCAAGCCATGTTGTGGGCCTAGAACGTTCGAAGCCCTTCCTGTCTTATTTGCTATGAGCGAGACGCGAATTGTATATAAAATATATAGAGACATGACAGTTACAAGCTGCGGGTGTGCTTGAATCACATGAAAACTACGAAAATATTCATATGTAAGATGTAAATCATATTGTACAACCCTGTTTTTTAATAAATATATACATTAATAATAAATTATTTTCTTCTTTTTTCTTATATTATTCTTATATTCTACATATATGAATAAATACATAAAACCTTCATAGCGCCTATTGAAAACCATATTTTCCACACCTGTTACAAATATACTACCATAATGATTTAATTATTGATAAAGTTAATTCTACAGTGCGTGCCAAAACTATAGAAACACCTAATTGTTGCACGGTATAAGTAGTGTAAGTCTCGCAAATTAGTGATAATCAGGCAGAACTTTTTTTACATGTTTCAAACATAAAACCCAAATGAAATCAATTGCTTTAAGGTGTCAAAAGCCATAAAAATATTTTTTTTATTCACTTTATTTAAAAAATGAACACATTATTAACAATTTTGCCGTCCCATAACTATAGAAACACTTTACAAATTCTCTATTAAACCAAGCAATACTTTTATTTTTATTCATTAATTCCTTAAATAATCCAATAAATAAAAAAAAATTTCATTCGTGAAGAATTTTAAAGTATTCAGAACAAAAACTATAAACAACTTCTTGGGTCACCTAAATTTTTGTTCGAACTTACAGCTATTTGGTACCTCTCGACCATCAACTTCGCCTTTATTACTTTTTAAAATACAACTCGCGCTTAATCTGCAGTGAAAGACTAATAAACAAGTACGAACTTTGGAGCTTTGGGCGTAATACGCATATACTCGCACGCGTTGTGGTTAATTATCGTAGCGATAAATAAAACGATGTATGGGCGTATCGAGAAAGCGAACGGTAAGTCGACGAAGGGAGACCACACGTGGACGTGCGCAGTAACCGATGAAAGGTCCATTACGTGCGCGGTGCGCTAATTATTTACATCAGCCGCAAGCTCTCGAATGAAGCGTCAAGACTTACGTTCGATTTTTATTACATTACAGAAGAGTAGTCCACTTTATTGTAAGAGCACTCGCGTATTTGTCCGTGTTGTTGGGTGGTCGGCGGTGGTCGGTGTCTGTTAGGGCAGAGGGATGAGTTACTATATCGATGGAAAAAACTGCATGTTCGAAAAAGATGTATGCTAAGTAACCTTTCTAAGGAAATGAACGTTATCAATTTAAGGGCTTTACTTTATTGCTATCATAAAAGAATATTTATTATTCAATAATATATTTGAAAATTATTTCGATTATGATGGGTGTCCATGATTAAGAATTTACAATATATTTTTAATATTATAAAATCAAATACTATTAACACAATAAATATATTATTTACATTAAATTCTAACAGTTAAAGTTTGAAATAATAAATATTAATATATTCAGTATGTAAACAAAATTTTGTATAGAAAGTTTTTATGATTCGCATTTTCCATTTTTTTTATCTTAAATGATAAATATTTTAACCAGTAATGAATATATTATAATTTGAAATTTTCTTCCAAAAATCTGAATATTTTAAACATCCTGATAAACTTTATTTCATGAAGAAGCACATCGTGTTACTGTCTGTAAACTGTTTAACTTGGATTAGTGGACACGCACAAATGTGCGATTGTATGCGTGCGTGAGTGTGTACATATAACATAAATGAAAAACAACCACTATATTTTTCATATTTAATACTTTTACTTACAACAAAAATTATAAAAAGTATTTTAAAATCACTATAATTCGGAAAATAGACAAAGGTGTTTGGACGATCTTTTTGTATACAAATACGTAGCACGCTATATCGCAAAGCCATTACCATTTCTCCTGAATGACATCACGTAAACTAAAAAACAGTGACCTAGAAGTTTACCATTCGGAGACCCCTAAAACCTATCAATCCATCAATCAACATGTACACATTTACGCCGTGCCCATCTTACAACTCAAACAATCGACTTGTCGACCGCCACACGTTCTTTTCTCGAAGACCAACTAGAACGAGAGCACAGCGAAAGATCCTACGTTCTAGATACGCATCCACAACTGGCCAAGGGCGCGACACGACAACAACGACAACTCGAATTCGTCGTCTCTTTTCTCTTCATTTCTCCTTTGTATTTGTATACTTCCTTATACGCAGTAGCGTCGTCGTCGTCGTCGACGGCGTCGAGTAACGGGCGCCGCGGTGACTAATGGCCAAGGCGAGGAATTTCGCAACGAGCGCGTGTAAGCCGCAGCGGTACAGGTACATGCGCCGCTTGTGACAATTCCTGCCGTGGCCGTGAGACTCTGCCGGATTTTTTTTGCCATGGCGAAGGTGAGGTTTCGAGGAGGTGCAACTCGCCCGGCTGCTACGGTCGTGCTGCGGTGAAGAGGTTGCACGGGTTATAAACCTTAACGAGACGTCATTGCTATTTTAGCAGGGATATATTAATGCGATAACAGTCGCTCTGGATTGAGTTAACTTTTATAAGCTATATTTTTATCTGTCCTACAATAATAATATGTATTAAATTGTTTTAACTACGTGTCTGAAAGACATTTTACATCGTATAACGTCTAATTTATTTTGGAAAATTTTTTCTTTTCATCAACAGAATCATTCTAAAGAAATCAATTTTATACTTTATTTTATGACTATACGCTTACAAGACCGTGAATACAAGTAGTTTTCACATTGTTGCTGATTTCAAGCATTACTACATTTTCAGAATAATGTGTAGCCAACTTAATGCACGTATACAAATTTTATGTGCCTTCTTTTATTATGTAAATTTCCAGACATACTTGAATAGTTATTTCATAAGCTAATATTAATTATAAAAGCTTTTAAATAAGCTCTTCAAAATACATTAGTTAGATGTAAACCGTATGTAGGTGCATGAATAGACGCATTTTTCTTATTTCTTGAACTTGCATTTATGACATTATAAGTATAATTTTATAAAAGTTAATATTCAACACGTAAATGAAATTGTAATATCATTAAATAAATTTAACAGTATTTCTTTCACATTGAGAAAAATGTCGCTGTAAAATTTATTATATATATATATCTAACAAAAATATAGGTATACTATATTTATCTATATATACTATATATACTATATTTTTGTTAAAATGCAAGTATATCCTACATTATATACCAATTTTTGTTATATTTGTAGTAAATTTTACTACTATATTTTTCTCAGTACATATAAATTGTAATCAACTTATAGGCAATGACTTATAACAACATAGAAACGTATGTAATTAATTAAAACTGCTATGATTCAATAAAAATCTCTAACACCGCCGGAAATCATCGGATCAACCAAGTTCATTCTGTACGCGCGTCTTGCAATACAAAGACTAGTTCTCTTACAAACTCGACTTGCGCATATAATGCCCATTCTCGGTTAGGGTGAAATACATGTTCGCGCGCGTGCAGCTGCGGGAGAGAAAGTTGGTATGCTGAGGACACGCGCACAATGGTGATTAAACGCCGATGCGCGCGCGCGCGCGCACTTATCTCACCAAAAGCGCGAGTGTAAGTGCGCGCGAGTGGCCGTTACAGTGCGTATACAGCACGTTCACGGGCGACTATATTGCCATAACTATATACGAGCACGAATGAATACGGCAAATGGAATTCAGAGAAGAATACGTGCCCAAGAGTATTTTTCACTCTTTTCCATCGTATATAGTGGTATATCAGTGGAAAGAGAGTTCACTTCGAAGCTATTTAAACTTTATAAAAAATATTGAATATTGTGAAAATAATGAAATAGTTCATTGGCACTTAGGTTTCTTAAACTTAACATATTTATTTATTATGTAAATTATATTTAAAAAAAAAAGTAAAAATATTAGCGAGTAAGTATATGCGTTTTTCTCACTCCCTTTGTCTCTCTCTTTTATTTTTAAACGTTTATTAAAGACAAGAAAGTTATGAAATCAATCAACAAAAACAAATTGTCGAATATTTAAAAATCAGTCAAATTTTCGCTGATTTTCTGCTAAATACACATGCAAATGTCAATAGTCATCATACTGAGCGTTTTAGTCACTTGCTTCGATTATTTTTTAATCTATTTTACTAATTTACTCTTAAGTAAGATTTATATTAGAGATTACAACACAAAAATTAATTTTTCAATATTCATGTAGAAATACATAGTGTCTTCTTGTAGAAATACATAATAGAATTCTTACCTTACGCAGCGGATTAAACTTGCACCTTGACGAATGTCCCGAACAGAGACATCTTCCGCCAATGTTGATCTCTCGTATCGAATAAAAGGCACGCCTCTTATCAACAATCATCTCGCCTCTTCGTCGAAGGCCCTGAAAGCGCAGCCTAACAAAGCGGGCCTGCGTGAAATCCTGAATCATTTGCGTATGATTCAATGCGCCTGGCCGACCGTTAACAAGCTGTGTATGGATCTGCAAGAAAACGTCGGAATATCGTAAGATACCCTGGTAGAAAATAACCCAACTAAAATGGCTTAACTGCAACGGTTGGTCAAGTTTTTGGGCCAACGAATAACA
>JAWWEQ010022098.1:31390-117375 GCA_035583055.1 Torymus tubicola | reverse complement strand
TATATATGAATCATGCATACAGATCAGTAATGTTAACTGTGCACGAGTGCAACCATATTTCCTACGGCCAAACATTCATTTAAATATGTAACATCGCACTAGACGATTTTACTACTCAGTACTAAAAATTTTTACGCCGAATTTTACGCACCGAGAACGCGCAGACACAATATATCCGATGCACATACGCGTGCGTGCGCGCACAATGAGAAATTCATTGGCCAATAAAGCGCGGGTGAACTGTCGGAGGATAAAACCGTCATGGAATAGTGCAGCAACCTATACATTACACTCTGGAATCGATGGGTACATGCCTCGCCGACGACGACTGTACGATACAATTCACCAGCATCTCCGCGACACTCATTCTCTTGAACGAAACATGAAAAAAATCGAGCCAACATCGTAAACCCTTCAATCATTCGCGACGGCCACTCTCCACGAAACTATAACAAACTCCGCTTTGGCTTTCTTTTTTCAGGAGAAGGAGAGAAAAAAAGGAGAACAAAGCGCAGTCACCCGCATCCAGAGGAGCGAGTCAACAAAGACCGCGAGCGAGATAAACGGGGAGAATTAAGTCGGAAGGCGGGCCGCTTCCGAAGTTTTCTCGCCTCCCAACAGCGAAAAGTGTGAGTGTACTCGGGTGTATACATGTATAGGGGAGAGTTGCCGAGACACGAGAAGGAGGAAAATGAACGCTGAGCTAGGCGGAAGGCAGCAGGCGGCGAGGAAGCCGACGACGACGGTGGCGGAACGAGGAGACGAGGTTGCTAGCGTGTCCTCCTGATCGCGCCCCAGCTCACGCCCAGTCGTGGATGCGCCGGAGCGCGAGTTTGCAGAAAAGTTAGTAAACTTTGCTATCTTGTGCGGTTATCGCACGTGGATGGTGTACGATATATTGTTGATGAAAAGGTTGTTGAAATTTTGAAAAATTTGGCTGATATTATATGTGTGGATAAAAAAAACCGTGTCCATTTTTCGTGCTTTGCTGTAAATTTAAATTTAATAGAAAAATCTATAAATTCTTTAAAGCTTCTAGAAAATTAAATCAAACAACGAAAATGCAAATGGGTCACAAAAACGAAATTACTTCATTTTACTGAAAGAATATAGTAAATAATAATTATGAATTTTATTTTTGAAACAATTTAAAATGTTTATATACGTATAATACATCATTTTTATTATATAGAAATAAAAGTTTGCATGAATAATTATTTGTAACGTAATAAAACGTTTAATATACCAAGAATCTGTTTAATATTAGAATAAAAATTTAATGTTTTGCATCATGTCTGTGATGATATTTAAATACTAATTTAATTATTTACTTGTAAATGTATATTTTAATAGATTTTTGTATTGAAATTTCAGAATAATTTTACCATTTTATTAAAAATAAAGAGCTCTTAAAATAAATGCATTGCACGTGTATCAGAAGATCGGTAATACATTTATCCGTGTGGCAAATTGCATTACACTTTAATGACAAACATAAAATGTTCATTATATTTAAGCTACTTTGTATGCACTGTCTCCCATCAACGCATTATTCACGTGAATTCCGGTCGCTATTTTCGGGCTTATTATCCATAAGGATGTTCGTTAGTGCTTTCCGTTGTGATAGCGCATTTTTTGGTTGATTATACGGTTATTCCAACTAAAATTCTCCTCTGTGTCACTAACTTTTATCAATGGACGACATTTCGAATGTATGAATGAAAAATTACTGCAGCAACGAACTATAATAGTCGTCTAGTCTTTTTCTTCCTCTTATTCCTAGAAGAAAAGCAATACGTAAAATTTTGTGAAATATCTACATTTATCTGACACTTACAGCCGCATACCGATGTTGAGTCAGCATCACCGATTTTTATCGCATCCTATAGTTTTGAGAAGGTTGCCTGTATATACCGCACTCTGCCGGCTGTGTATAAAACGGAAGTGTGTACACGCATCACCTGCGGACAAATAAAAGATAGCAGCTACTCTTTGTATTTATGTTGCCAATATTTTCCTAGCTAGATATATAATCTGCTTGTGGAATCTCTCGTTCCAACAGTTGCAAAGTTACACTATATTTGACTGTTAGTGAGAAAAGAACAATAACGTTTTACTAAAGTGATAAAATCTGTTATACAACAACGACAATTCGTTGAATTTATTTAGCGGATGAAATTTAAATTTGATTAACAATGTGGACAAATTTTTCGGATATATAGCGGAAGTGAATCAGAGCCATATCAGCAGTAAATTGTTGTGACAGGTTATTTATTAAAAAAAGTGCTGGCATGTCGCCAGACGTATGTTTCGTTTAACCTTGCAATCCGGAGCATTACACTAGTGTAACAAGCATCTTTGAAATCGCGCCAAACTTTAATCACGGTCAGTATCAGTTATTTTTTTTCTGGTAGAAAACGCCAGTTAAACACTTTCTAAGACTAGCTTCCTATGGTATTTACTTTATACGTTACGTGATCGTCGATAGTACGTATATCATCATACAGACACGTTTACTGACAGGAACAGAATTAGAAATGAACGATTGTATAGTGTTGAACGCGTCAAAATTCAATGTAGATGCGTACTTATAATTCATGTAGAATACATCGAATGTCAACGACCTACCTTCGCACCAACCATTCTTAATTATTATCCTCGTAATAGTTTATACTATAAATTTTGAACATTTTCAATTTCTCTAAACTATCATAACTATTTCAAAACGGAAAATAGACTGTTATTGTTATTTTATTTCATATTTAAAAATAAAAATCTAAATAAATGTCAGTTTACCTTGCATTTATTTACTCATTAGTGTCAACTAAGATTAGATTACTTACTGCTCTCTTACTATTCAGTTTTCATAAAATAACACACAACTGAAAGTATTAAATTTAGTTCTAACTTGTTAAAAATAGATTCAGAGCTTAATCTACCTTAAATTACAAGGCTGAATTTAACCTACCGTTCTTAATCCACCTAAAGTCACACACTTATATCCCCGCTGCAATAAATACATCCATACCGTGCTCCCCTTCCAAAATCTAGGAGAATATATTCAAAATTTTCTTAAGTCCGAAACCCAACGTGTCATCTCTGAACTATACTTACTTACTCCCACGGCAACTGCACCTCTTAACAATATCAAAAGCTACAAGAACACAGCGTTCACGTTCGGAACCTCACTACTCCTCTACACGGGCGTGTGGGTTTTCCCTCCTACCTCGTAATCTCGACTGCATGAGTGGCTACACCCCTGCGTACCCCGTTAAGCTAATGACGCGAGAATTTCGCCCTCCTTACTTCGCTCTCCGCAGGGAGGGATATTCCGCCCTCTCGCCCGCGGCAATCCGATAAAGACGCCTTCGCTCGCGAATCCTATATACTCTAAGCTATACCGTTGGAGCTCGACGGCGGCGCTGCTGTGGTGTGACCGCGACGTCTTATTTTGCGCGAATATATAGAGCGCCGGCTCCGATGGTTTCGCCGCGAGGTCGCCATACCCGCCAATGGACCACAATTCAAATTAGGGAAGTGCGGGAAACTTTTCTCTCTTATAAAAGGGTTTATGCAGAGTGTAGAACTGTATAGGAATGGAAAGAAGGAGTCGCGTAATTTTGTGGAAGATTTATTTTGATGTTTATTGGGAGAATACGATTATAATTTTAAGAAGTTATAAAATGTTTCGTAAACAAGTATAAATAATTCATTGTAGAATTCAAAACATCACTATTAGATTTCATTTATTTTCATTCGAACTTTCTAATATTATCGAACGTGCTACACCATTAATCCTACGTACAAAGTTCATGCAAGTTATAATAGTCTACATGTTCATCATTCAATTAAGGTATTGATTTTCTACTAACAAACCTTGTTCCAAGGTAAAACCCAAATTATCTCGTGTAAATTTCTATGCAAAATACCATAAATTAAACAATCCAAATATAAATAATACTATTATAGCAAACCAAGTTAAGTTCCCTACCCAAGAGCTTTTGAAATTCCAAACAATATTCATTTTCACCCCTCATCACACAGCTCGCCTATAACACGGCTATCCACAGCCTCTGGCTGCACTCTATACTACAGCGCATCTTCTCACCGCTGTTACAGGCTCGTCGAATGGACGATGCTGCTGTGCCGGCGCGCTAGACATCGTTCGGCCCCCTGGCTTATCGCTGTCACTGCTGCCGCCGTCGTCGTCGTGCGTGGAAGCCGCTGACGCCGCGTGTCGGCCGAGCGGAAGGAACGGAAGAAGACGCCGAGGAGGGGGAAAGAGAGCAGAGCCGCCGAGTGAGAGAGAGATCGGCGATTCTTAAAGTAGAGCGCGCGCTAACGCCCGCGAGCATTGACGGCCGCGCCGTGTCGTCGAAAGTTTGCCGAGTGCTGCGCGCTCGACCGCGTGTGCCTCTATACATGTGCGTGCGCGCGTGACACTTGGACGTGAAGTTTTGCTGCTCACTCTGTGTGAAATATTACGTACATGTATGTACGCCGGTTACGATGTGTGTATAGTAGTAGTAAGAGCGCGCCGCGAGTGACATGATGATTGCCAAGTGTTGTCGTGTTGTACTGTAGCCTCTTGTGGGATGATTGGTAGGATACACCGAAGGGATATAGCAGCCGTAACGGTACTAGGATAGCGAGTGAATCATCAGAATTCGGCTGGGATCGATACGCCGTAATTGGGACGTCCGATTCGTGAGGCGCCAACTTCCTGCTGGGACGACGAATCGATAGCTTAGTATAGCCGAAGGGAGGGCAGCGGAGAAGAAGAAAAATAGAGGAAACAACGCGTCGTGGTGTATAGTGCCATGTCGTTCGGCTGATTGCTGCGAACTGCAACAGACTCGATCGGACGACGGAGACGACGATCTCCTGCGGATCGAAATAGTCCACTTATGAGAACGAAGCTTTGAAAGTTTATATAAAGGAAGAGAGGGGGAGAGAAGATTGGCCAGGGGCGAATACGAGTTGCGCAACTTGGACATCCCTGTGATGTGGATGATTCAAGGCTCATTTCTCCCTCTGCTGAGATGGATCCAGTCCCGGTGCGGCGAATCATCGCGATCATCGCCGTCGAGGGTATCGAGGGACTACTGACGTGCTTACGTCTCATCACCTCCTGACGACACCTCTTCGTCACCTCCTCCCTCAAGCTGTCGCCGATTGGGGGAGAAGCTACTATCACTGCCGATTATGCGAGGACGCGACAGACGTGCCTTTTCAGTGCTTTAAGCGAGAGAGAGAGATAGAAAAAGAGAGTATACGCCTTCACGTGCGTTTTGTTTAGTAACGTGCCGCACACGTGTGCCAAATGCCGAGGATGCATCGAGGAGCAGAGAGCCGACGACGAAGCCGCGGCTTCACCACCACAATGGGGGTGCAGATGCTCGTGCCGGTCGTGGCGATCATCGCCCTGGCACGCGCTGCCCCCACCTATTCCGCCGTCTACGTCGACGATAGAGCGGTAAGTCTTGTTTATTTGCTTATACTTTTATTTTTATTTCTGATGTCTGTGTGTCTACGGTTCTAGTTTCGACGCGATATGCTATCGCAGGAAATTTGCGTACGTTTAGTTTGGAAATTTTTTACCGAGATAATTAGATTCGTGATAGAGAAGTTTGATAGATTTATTTTATTTTAATGTATATATCTAGAACTTTTAACGGCTTTATTCGTACATAATTTATATTCAATAAGTTCAATATAAATTGTATGTTAGCATGCGTAGAATTTTAGAAAAAGATTTTTTTTACCGTATATCAAAATTTATTCTATCGCTACAACCAAAATAAAACTACCCAATCTCGGCATTGAATCATTCAAAACTAGTTTTAAAATAAAAATTTATAGCGTATCTCTTGAATTCACAAACCAATTTTTATTTTTTCAACAATCTTCTATATCGAAAACTATAATATTTACACGTGAAAATACACGTTTACAAAAAAAAAGTTTCCTATCTATCGTGTACGTAAGCCATCGATGGTAGTGAGTCCAGTGGCTTTATGTCAAAGTGGTAAAAGTAACGAGAGCTTTTAGCGGGATATTTTTCCGCCATTTCCCAAATGGCACCCTCCACTAAAGTTAAAAGCCACGCAGCGAGTTACCTTCTTACCGATTGCAGTAAAAATCGCCGAGATAAAAGTTGTATCATCAACTACAGCATCCCGCTTTGAACGAGCCTGTGTATGTGTGCTGGAAAAAAATATACTAATACCGTTTTACTATCGCCCTTATCTACCTTTCAGGCGATGTCATCGCATCTTTATCGATTTCAAACTTGGAAAGAGTGTTTGAAAGAAAACTACGAGTTCAAATAATCATTTGATATATGAGATTTCATCATTTATTGGTTTATTAATTCCGAAGTGTGAGAATCAACAGAGTTGAAAATTTAAAAACACACTTGAATTGTATAATAATCGTAACCACAGAAAAGTACAAGAATATGTAATTCACTCAACTAATTATCTCTACGTACCTCGAATGGCACATTCACGGGAAATCTTTTCACTTTCCCGCGTAAGAAAACGAGTTTCGCGCTACAGTTTCGGCTGTAGCGTGCGGTGAGTTCATTAAAAGTTGCCTGAATCCCGCCCGTGTAATTATTTAAACCGATTCACAGCGCTCGGCCTCTGATAAATTTTAAGCAGCGCTCCGCAGCAGCTTCTTTCTCTACTCGCGCTTGCGATACACCGGGTACGAAAAAAAAAATCTCCTACCACGTAACGAGTTCTGTCGGCGAAAAGGCCAGTACACGTACACACGTACGCAAGGCTCAGTATCGGAGTGGAGAGTAGCAAACTGTAATTGGCCGAGGGGCTTTGGAAAAATTTTCGCAGGCCAAGTAGTAGAGCCAGCAGCAGTAGCAGCAGCTCGCCCCGGAAGTTTCGCCGGGACTGCGGGGGATTACGCTTGTTGCTGCTGCCGCTGCTAGCGGGTGAGTCGCGAAAGTTGGCCCCGGCTGCTCGACTGCTACTTCTCTTTTTCGAGCGGAAGTTTCGTTGTTTTTTCGCGGGTTGAAGAGCAAGAGAGAGAATGAGAAAGGGAGGAGGAGATAGAGATAGAGAGAGAGAGAGAGAGAGAAAGAGAGGGATGAGGAGTGGGTGGTAATTAAGGTCGGTCATTTTAATTTCAGATTCGCGCGCGCGTGCGCCGTCCATTATTTCTGTATTTGAATCGTAAATTAGGCGCGAAGTTTTGATGTCGCGTCGGTGGGTAAATTTTTGTTCTCGCGACGGGTTATTATTCGCTGCCTGTGCCTTTTGTACTTACGAATTTTCGCGGTATAAATTTGAAAATTAGATATTTTACGGGTGCCAGACTAATATCATACCACGGTGGAATTTTAACCCCGTATAGAAACTTTGATATTTGTATACTCTTATTCCACACCTTTTTCACGTCTTTCTGAGTTTCTGCATGCAGTTAATAAATTTCATTGGAAACGAGCTTTGCTGATAATTTTATTTATTAAACACAGCACTTACACAGTCTCTGTGTAGAGCAACACAAACCTTCTTCGAAACATATTTAACTTACGATACTATATTATTAAAACTCTACCGTAATGTAGATTAATTACGAATTCTGTTTATGCTACAATTGAATTGCGCGGAAGAGAGCGGCACGAAGAGGGGGCCAAACCTCTCATTCAACCTACCGAACGACTGCATTAAATTACGCTCAGCCGACAATGCGATAATTCCTTGCAAATACCATGCAATCAATCGCGCGGCCGTTGCGTGTCGATCGATATAAGTGCAGGCTGCTAGCGAAATTCTAACGAAATGTGCGCGAGCTGCTCATGCAGGGAAACAACGCGCGTCGAGTCACGCGGGTGTGAACGTAAACGCCCGAGTTTCAATATGAAATTTTTCCTTACGAAAAATTTCGCACACAGGCGCGCCTGGATTATTCAGAGTTTTTTCCCTTCTGTGGTGGCGGCGACGACGGCGGCCCGTTAGTCATACGTCTCGCACGCGCGCGATTGTCGCAGGTGTGCGCGCTCGCGCAAAAGAGAGAACCAGAAAGAGAGAGAACCCAATGGTAGAGTGAATTATTTCCTCGTCGCTGAGCCACGAAAGAAATCGCGAAATGAAACTGACAGTGTATTATGCTTGCAAGCACCCCCTGTTCTCGCTCGCGATCGTCTTTGTGTTCTTACTTCGCTTACTCAGTGTTAGCAGTATATTTATTTATTTCATAGACTTATAAATGCACTGGTAATACTTTTTAGTATTTGATATAAATAACAGTAAATTGTTTAATTTGTAAAGATATTCTATATGGTTTAGAAATTCCTCTTTGAAAATTATATAAACAGAAGTAATAATACTCTAAAAAAATCTTAATATATATTTACTTTAGTCGTAATAAATATAGGTTACTGATTATCTTATGTAGGTCAATAAAAGTTTACACATGTTATTGTATTTCCGTAACTTTTAGACTATACATAAAATCAACAGATTTCGCGTAGTATTTTTCTTCAAATACACCACATATGATTTTTATTCTCTATATTCCCGTGCCCAGACAATCTCTAAACAGAAACAGCTTCGGCACGTCTTTTGAAAATTTGAACTTCAGCTTTGAAGTATTCAGCGAGACTCCAGCTCATACGCACGTAAATTGACGGCAAAGATAACTTTCATTTTCCCGGCAAGTACGAGAAGCGCCTCGTCCCAATGACCTATCTTCGTCTTTATATCTCTCATATTTCGTTTCACCTCTATTCGTTTCGGACTCACGTGCACCATCTCGTCAACGCGAGGCTCTTAAAAAAACTAATTCGTACACCGCGAGGTAAACATAACGCATTCGTCGTCGCGGGTATAAAACACGCGCGGATGTTTAAAAAACCGCGATAACACTCGACGCGATGGAGGACAAGAGGTCGCGCGAAAAATCGAGGACAGAGAAAAATTGGGACTTGAGCTCTCCCGCGAGACGACGGCGCTTTTCATTTCGCCAGAGAGAGAGAGAGAGAGAGAGAGAGAGAGAGAGAGAGAGAGTGGAGTAAGCACACGCGGGGGAAGGGGGGGGGGGAATAAACTGCCACGCGCATTTTTCCGTGCGTGTTTGCGCGAGAACAGCTCTTTCTCATCGAATTCTCTCGTGGGTTTGAGCTTGGCTCGGCCGTAATCTCCATGCAGAAAGTATAACTTTCAAGATTGGGTCTGCAACAACTGATTATATGAAAAATTAATTAATTTTGGGCCTTGGAGATATCACATAAACCATGGAAAATAGCAGAGTTTATTACGAAATGCTTAAAAATAATACATACAAAATTATCAAACATAATGTTAAAGCTAATCTTCACAGTCTTCACCGGTTCTACAATTTCATATAAAAATTAATTTTTGATATTTTTGATATATATTTAATAGAGTATTAATGTAAATTTTTTATTTGCATTTGTGAAGTGTTTATATTGTCATAAATAAAGATTCGCCGACCCGAGTTTACTGTTCTGTTTAAAAAAAAGAAAAAAAATAAATCCCAAATATTAGGTACTGAAGCTGTTACATGTTTTGAGTACCTTAGTTCTTTAGAAAATTTTTCATTTATATCTTTTGAAACGAATATTCGTGAAAATGATCTGGATTATTGTAGCAAAAACAGAGTAGTATTGTTATTAACCTCCAAACTCATAATTCCTTTTTTTGGAAGAAATTATCTATCTTGAATATATTTTTCAGTAACCTTATAAATGTTGACCCAATTGAAATTTCACCTAAAGTTACAATTTTCACATTACAATACTATTAAAAACTACTGAACTCGCGAAAATCGCGCTAAAAGAACGACCGGTTTTGCGCATCATAAACTACAGTTATAACTGTGCAAAGCAGCATTTACACCGTTATCGACCATTGTTACAGCAAAATGTCAAGCGGTGAAAAAAAAAAATTGCCTCGAGCGTTTGACAAACGACTCAGTCGTCCTGTTAATCAATGACAATAGTTCTGGGAAAGAATAGTTTTTGCAGCCCTTTAAAGGCAACTAATTCACCAGACATGGCTGTGAAATGAGAAAAATTTCACGTTCCCTCGGGCACTATATAAAAAGCTCTGTGACAGCAATTAATTTCTAATACGCCGCCTCACTTTCTCTCTCTCTCTTTCTCTTTTTCTCTTCTGTTTCTGCAATTTGCCGACGTTTTCCATTCGGAAAGATTAAACACCGCGTGATCTTCATTTTTCCAACTACCGCTGAATGCACGCGCGCACGTTATATTTTCCAAAGTCTCTCCTTAATCGCGACATTCTCTTTTCTCGCCTCCGGCTTCTTTTTAATTCCTCGTGAACTCCTCGTTAGTTTCCTTCACTCGGTTACTCTCTCTCTCTCTAGCGCGCCGCTCTTGCCCCTCTTTTATTTTTTGCTATCTCTCTCGACACCGTTGGGAATGAGGGAAAATTCACTTCGAGTCACGACGACGGCGACGACGACGTCTCGGGGCGTTTTGTGCTCTCTCTCTCTCTCTCTCTCCCCGTCTCTCGTTCTCTGACGCGCGCGCTGGCGTTTAGTTATATCCGAGAGGCGCAAGGAGGAGTGGAGAAAAGCGCATCTCGCGAGGCCTTGATAAATGATAGCCGCCGCCGACGCCGCCGGGCGATGACTTATGGTCGCGAACGCGAAATTCGACGACGCGCTCATGATGTTCGTTATTAAGATAAATGTCTTTTCAGCGACAAACGCTGTATTCTGTTAAAGGCTTGCTGCTGCGATTGAATGACGAAACATTAATCCAGTTTTACCTTTGTACTTCAAATGATCAGTCAATGTTAGTTGTTAGTTTTCGAAAATTCCTGGTGTAAATGTTCTAGTTTACACGACAGTTACTTTCCGATATGAAATTGTAAAAAATAGTCTTTGTACTTATGAAGATATAGACGGTATACATAGAAGGATTAAAGAGCAAGAAACTTTATATCTCACTTGTGTGCATAAGAGTTTAAAAATATTTTTTCGTCTACAATTCAAGGATTATCGGAATCGATGAAAGCTTTACGTTTTCGACTTTTTATGCGAACAACATGCCGGGAACGTAAAAATAGCTTACTAAAACGAGATAAATAACGCACGTTATTATAAAGCATACATACGGAAAAATCTTAATTCAAGGCAGTTATAAGCATTAAAGTTAAAAATATGATCTCGTCGTTAAAGCAGAGTGCAGGGCAAAAGTGTATAGAAATTTTCAGGAAAACGCGTTATAATGTGTAATCATAGGGAAACAAATACCTATTATCAAGCCATTTTCTATAATTATCTAGAGAAAATATTTGCCCGATCTTGTGCATTTTCTTATGTTTACTAAGAATCTTAAGATAAATTTTCTGCAATGATTATTTTAATACCGTCTTATCGATAAGTATTTTGCAACGATAGAAGTACGTTTCTACGGTGTTATTAAACTTTACTTATATAACTACAGGAAGAATCTATAATAAGGTTTCATTTTTTATAATAAAGTACGATTAAAATTTTTCCTAGAAGGGAAATTTTTTTACTGAATTAATAAATCACGAAAGATTTTCTTATTAATGCTCGCTAGCCCGCACCAAGCACTAACTTCTACACCATCTATATGTAACACTATTTCCAATTTTCTATATCTTTCCTCGTTTATAGCCAACCGGCTCACTTCAATCACGAGCAGCTCCCTGCCTCCGTCTTTCCCATTTCACTCAAGAACCAAGACGCGTAAGAGGAGCCCTGCTCCTCCTATACACTGTGAGTCGCTGCACTCGTTTTTCCTCCATAAATTAGCATTATCCCGAGTATCTACCGGCTCCCCCGTCAATTCAAAGAGCGCCCGCACGAAATAGTTCTTTCTCTCTTTCTAGCGCTCGATAAGCGTATACACACGCCTCGAGTGCAGCATGCGTGGAAATGCACGCACGCACGCACGCACGCCGACTTGTACTTATACGTGCACGCACGCGAGACGAGACGAGTGCGAGGGTGCGATTGACGAACGGGACTACTGATGGCCTGTACTTGTATGTATGTGAGAGTCTCTTTTCCTGCGCAGGGCCCTCTTGTGTGTGTATATATATGTGTTCTTTATGCGCGCGGCGGTCGATTAGCTGCTTGACTTGTGACGAGCGTCGTTGGCGCCGTTAATGGCATTTGAAATTATCGAGCGATGAGAGAGTTTTGTTAATGGGGGTGGCGATAGCAATGTTGCTGTTGCGAGGGGACGGAGTGCTTGGTAAATTTGTACTGTTGTTGTTGTTGTTGTGAGAATGTTTAGTTTTGGTGGGTTAGTTGGTGATTTGAATTTACTTGGACACTTACTCAGATAAGGATAAATACGTTTTTTTAATTACTTCAGATGATTTATTCACGGTAAAAAGCAGAAATTACTAATACTGTATAAATACATCAATTCACATAATTTCGAATTCAGAGGAATTGGTTATCACGCACTTCGTGCACGCGACATTCGCATCAACGCCCATTCGTCAGTTGTTTTTTGGCACATACTACTACATTTGCACACCTATACGATGAAATTCGTTCTTCCCTTCGCTTTGCCTTTTCATTTCCTTGCCTTCAATCTTTGTCGAGTGTGTTTGTACGCACATAAAGTATACGTATCGACTCCACTCAAGGCAGCTCTCGTACGCATTTCAGCTCACTCCTCTGCCCTTTTCCTTCCCTCTCCCTCTATGTATACGTGTTCTGTCGCTCAGTTTTCTGCGAGTCACTTTCGTTCCTCCCCCATCGCCATTTCACCTCCCTTTGTTTAACGCACACCCACGCGCGCTACTTCCTTTTCCGCACCCCCCCTACCTTTATTACTCTACCGCCACGGTCTCGTTGTACCTCGAGCTATGCAGTTTTACATTTTGCTTCCTTTTTCCCTTCTCTCGCAGCAGATGCATCTTTTTTTTCCTCTTTTCTCGCAACGTTCTCTCTCGTAACGTTATATTTTCGCTTGCTTTCCCCATCCTCTCTTCATTATACCTTCCGGCGCAGAATTATGCGCGATAAGTTCGCCGACGTGTACACGCGTACTACAACTTTTTGCTCTCAACGCGCGCTCGCGCCCGGTTTTTCCTGTCTTTGAAGAGTTGCATTTTCATTATTTGCCAGTCAAGGTACGTACGCAACTATCATTTTTATGCTCGATTCTTTCAAAGCGAAGTAATTGAAGGGCTGTCGAGAGATCGAGGGATGTAACTAGTATATATAGATGCTTGGTTTCAGATATTCGTATTATTTTCAATTTTCTCGAAATTCAAGAAAAATATAAAAGGATAGAGGCCTGAAATTATTTTAATTGATTAATGCTCTCACATGAATAAGAACATTTATCAACATACAAATATTTAATATCAAACTTATTAATAAAACGATTCATCCGAATGATCAAAGGTATGTGTATTTTAATGAATTGTCACTACAAACTAAATGTTGCATCAAATTAACATGTAGAAAAAAGGTGTATAAAATATCATCTATCTATATTACACAACCAGTGTTTAAAAATAACTTTCAAAATTTATTTAAAATTAAAACTTTCTCGAACTATTTACAAAACATTTCTCGAGAAAACGTCCTAAATTATCCAAGATCCGGGAAAAAATCTCGAAGCTCCCACAACTAATCCATTCTCACTCTTCCCCTTTTTCTTTCAACTCCGGTGTATAACTCGTCGCAGGCTGGAAAAGCGTCGCGCCATCTCGAAAATAACTGCATAATCTCGTCTCTTCACCTCCTCCCCCGCACTAGCTGCCCTCCTGCAGCCCCTTTTCGGGCTCCTCTGGGGGGAAAAGCCTCTTCGGCATTAGCGGAGCGAGGATCAATGATAGCCCGTGCGCGCTCGACCATGATCACCGAGAAGTAATTTCATGACGAGAGAGGGGGAGGGGGAGTAGGAGGAGGAATTAAGGGCGGGAGGAATGCCCTCGGCGATTCGTTTCTCAATTGCTCGTCTGATCACCGTTTGCCTTTTATCGCTCCGCCGGCGCTCTCTCACTTTCTCCTCACTCTCTTCTCTTTCTCTGCTGGGGGTTATCTTCCCAATGTACCGCACTCGTGTGTGTAATTTCGCACGCGCAGTTAATATACAGCTGCCGAAGGCGTGTGACCTTTGCGAATTTTGACGGACGACGAAGAAGGAGAAGGGGGTTTCGTTTTTTGCGACGGCCGTGTGTGATTGGGATTGGCGTGCGGAGCGAACGGGCCGTTAAAAAAAAAAGGCGGATGATTACGTTTGCGCAGAGTGAGATGTTCGAGGCCTTCCGAGGCGTGACGCGAAAATGAATCATTCCATCTACGTTGTTTCTATAAGATTATTAAGTTGAGGAAAAATTTCGTTTCTTTTTTCTGTTTGTTATGAAACGTATCATTCCATATCTTGATTATAAAAATTATTATTTCTATTTTTAAATAAATCAATTTTATATTACGTCTATTTTAATAATAAATATTAAATATAACCAAAAAATTGATTCCTATTCTCCTTTGCGACCAAATCTATTTTTTTACTACACTTCTCGTCTCTAAAGTTTATTTTAATACAAGTTTATAAATTATGCATTATATTTACTAGTTGACAATCTTTCACCGAGTTAATTTCGGCGCCTCGAACTATTCTCTTGGGTAATATACAACTTATTCGATCAAGACCTAAAACAGATTCATACTCGACCCGTTATATAAATACTGACGATACTTTCACTTTCGCGACAATGCTTTATCCCATAACTCACCGAAAGAAATCACTAGATTACGTTGATAAATTACATTGTTCTCTTCGATATGGCTCGCGTCACGCACAAAAAAAAAGAAAAACGTGCCGTTCGAAGTAACGAAAAATGAGCCTGTCCCAACTGTCAAAACTAAATAAAATTTATAATCGCGCACAGATACCGCGCGGTAGTTCGCAGCCCCCGCAATACATGAGAGCGAGAAAAAAAACAACGACCGCCTTGCGATGCGCATATACACTGTTTCCACAAACACAGCCGCAAAAATAGCCGTAAATCGATGGTGAATCTCTCTCTCTCTCTCTTTTTGAAAAGAGCAAAACGACTACTTACTACTACGCGACGACGGTCGAGCTGACTAGACTCGAACGCTTTCTCCGTCGGCAGTACGGCACTCTCAAGGGCGCGCTTGACTTTTTGCCAGAGGTCAACGTCGTCGTTTCCGATCGGTCGTCCCTCTCGAATACTCCGAAACCATTATAAGCGGCCGCGGGTATATAGCCGCGGCATTTTTCAATATATGCGCGCGGCGCGATCGAGGTCGTTAACTGCAGGAAGCGCGGCGACACATGTGTGTGTGTGTGTGTATATGTGTGGCTCCCGGGCGCGCTCCAGTACAAAATGGCCATTCACGAGCGCCTGTACAGTACGAGACTTTCTTCTTCGTTTGCTGCTTCTTCTTCTTCTGCTTCTTCCCACTCCATCTGTTTCTTCTCTGCTTTTTTAGTCTTCTTCCTCTGGATTCCGTATTTTTGTACGTTTTTTAGACTAGTGCTCGCTGTCGTCGTGTTAGACAATCTACTTTGTAAGTTGATTCTTTATGTTACAGACGATTTACATTGTTCCATCTGATGCTTCGTTTAAATTGAGACGATTTGCCGAGTAGCGGTTGCTCAATCTGGTAGAATCAAACGCGCACTTGTTTTAACCATATGGAGAAAAGAAAAATTTAAATAAAATAATTTTAAAAAGTATTAATAAAAATGTACTCTAAAAAATTATAGCCAATGTAAATTTTCTACATAATCTAAATTATCAAACCAGCATAACACTTTATTAGGATATAAGAAAAATCGTTAAATATTTACAAATTAATAAAAACAGCTTCGATCAAGAACCAGCCTTAATTAATTTTATCATTTAGATTTATTTCCGATTTTTTACGTAGAAGCACGTAAAATGGTCCCTTTATAAAAAATCATATTACGGAACTGTCCGTTTCCAGACCGTATCTATATAAATTTTATTATTTGAGAATCCTTTGTGACGGATCCAAAATAAACTACGGAAAACCCCGTTCTTTGTATTTCACTCCTCTCCCGGCGGCTATATACATGCGTGCTCCGTGACCTCGGCGCTTTGAATTTTTAAAAATCCTCAGAAATGAATTTTCGTACTATGCGCGCCAACGAGAGACTCGTGATTCGCGTGTCTCGAAGAAAAACGCAGAATGCTTCGATGCATCAAAAAGGTTCGGGGGGGGGGGGGGGGCAATACGCGTGTTTCAGTGCCGTGGAGCAAACGATGGAGAAAGTCGCCAGGGCTTTGACATACGCGCGTAGGATTTTTTTCCCTTTTCTCTGCTTTGCGAGGACAAATTTTGTTTTGCTTTGTAGAAGAAATAAATTTGTGGGTATATATCTCGGTGCAACAGCACCAGCAGCTGCGCGACTGAGGGCGAGTTTATTGTGTACCGTAAAAATTTAAGGGATTCTTCCGCTGGCCAAAAATTGAAAGTCCTTTTGCGAGTGCAAAAGTTTTGCGAACCGTAGAAATATCTCGGAAGACAAGTGCAGTGGAATATTTTATTTACGGTGTAGGATAAAGCATTTTTATTCCCTAATTTATTCATTAAAGTGAAAATTTTGTTTTACCCTGTCGTTTATTAAAATTGTAAAATTCAATTCACTGAGCTATATATAATTTGAATAAAGAATATTTTATTTAATAAAATTTAAGCTCGCTATTTTTCATAAAACTATATGCTTAACAGGCCAGAATTTACATTTACTCGACTTTTCTTAATTTGCAAAAAATAGAAATATTTATTGGCATTCAACACTTCGACATAAGCTTGGACTGATTAACAAAAACAGACGACTGATTTAAAGCACTATCTTAATTTCAATTGTTCGCATTGAAAAAGCTTTATGAATCATTAAACAGAAAAAAGGCTAAAACAAAATCTAAATGAAACGAGCTGCATTAATTAATTCTAATTAACCGTCGTGACCAAGCGAGCCAGCGCACATAACCCGAGCCTGTCTGGATGTCAATCATAAGTCTCTCTTTCTCTCTCCCTTTGCTCGCGCTGGCAATTTCACGTTCACGTATATATGTATTGGGCACTGCAATACCGTGCAGTTCTGCAATTTCGAAATTATTACAAAAAATGATGGAAAGCGTGTACGTGCACGTAGATTGTTTATGAAGCTGCAGGAGAATTGTTACAAGGTTAGAAAACGCAGTTAACGCGTATTGTAAAAGCGCACACAGTGTACGTATTTGAAACTCTTTGCGTGTAAATAGATCTCGCGAAAAGTAATTTTGGAATGAAAAATTATATTTTCTGTGAACTTTCCATTAGTATGGAGCTTTTAGATTATCCGAAATTGAATAATTGATTTAGAATGATTTAATAATAATACATTGTCGTAAAAATGATGAATGATAAAGAATGTTTAAAAAAGAAATGATTGTCCTATAGCAACGTAAAGCTTGTACATAATATATAGTATACTATGCAATTTTTCTACATATAATTCTCATACGTTTGTGCGAGCATTAGTATAAGAAAATAGAGGTCGCTCTATCATTTCACATTTTGCCATATAGTTTTCATAGAGGTCGAATTAAAAATATCCTTCACCTATATGCGCACTAAAATAATGAGTAAAATTTTTCTAAACAAATGTTTGTCCCCATTGTTCTCGTCGGAAAAATCTTATCTAAGTTAAAAAAAGTGTAAAAAAATCTTTAAATAATATTTTCTTAAAGTTTTGCGAAATAAACTTAAAATGTTCCTCTAAAAACCGAGTAAAACTGTTTAGGACCATTGCAAATTTCAGTTGGATTCAAGTGGACCGAGTTCCCGAGACGACGACGACTCTCTCTTGCAAACATATATTTGCCCTCGTGTAATTTCAAGAAACACCAAGCGCACACAACGTATAAAAACTCCACAGTATTTTTTATTCAAACGTACTCGTAAACTCCGCTCGGAGAACTTTATTTCGGCCGTCCATTGGACCAACTTGACGCAACAACTCCACTCATCCAACGTATAGCTTGCGCCGAAACTTCGAAATTACCAGATGCTCGAGCGCGCGCGCGTGAGCCATGGGGACATCCTCTCAAAACACTTACGGGTCCCGCGTGTGCTTATCGCGCATTAAGGGCACCTGGCACTCCGTTTATTTCGAGATAGAGAGAAAGTGTATACGCGACTCTCCGCACCCCATATCTCGGCCGCGCGGAAGAGAGAAAACAGCGACGACGCGGCGCGAGAAAATCGGAACGCGCGTGCCAGGTGCCAACGCTCGCGCGTGTTTGATAAAGAGAGCGTAGTGCGCGCTGTTTGCAGGTGCGGGGGAGATTCCGCAGGCCGCGGTTGTTTGCCAGGAATTTCATTTGGAGCTGGCATAACGTGATTATATGCAGAGATTTTTATTCTCTTTTGTGGAGGTTCCAAAAATAAAAATATTTTATTTTATTACGGTATATCAAAATTAATGTATGGAAGTAACGTGTACAGATCTGCGTCATGTTAATTTGAAATTTTCGGAACGTGCAGGTATTTATTCATAGAGAAAGTCATAAAATTACGCCCAGTCTCTAATGTAGTATCTCAAACGAAATTTAATTATGCTAATTTTTTCAAACCTACATTATTCTATCAATAACGGTTTATAAATACAATTTAAGTTTATTATCACTTTAGCTTGAGTTTCGCTTTGAGTCATCTTAGTGAGTAGTAGTTATAAATGTCAATAATAGAGTAACAAAGTGTTAACGATTCATTGATGATGATTAAATCTCAACTTTTTCGAATTTTCTTCTAAAAAATTAAGATTGAAGTTTCTTGCATTATGCAGTACATTTAAAATTACGGGTAGACGTTAAAACAAAAAAGTGCGGACATTTTTATAGCAGCAGACCATTATGAAAATAATAAATGCTATGCATATTTCCTGGATAATGAACCAGCTTGCTTATATACACGCGGGTTGCACTAAATTTCCATGAAAAAACAATTTTCTGCTTCGTAATTATTTCAAGCTTGGTGATAGAGTGAAATAATAATGCATCAAAATCTCGTGCACACCGCTAGCACACAAAAGCTACAAATGATGCACATATTCCTCTCGCGCCAAAAATATATCATTTTTATCGCTCCAAATGAGTTATGACGTAGCGAAATTAATATTGATCGTCCCGTATTATTAAAAAAAGAAACTAGTAGCAGCTCGATATGGAGCTCGCTTCTTCCAATCAACGTGGATAAATTACTCTCGCATCGCTGCAACGCGAGGCATTATAAAAAAAAGTCGTCAGCCGCGGCGACGACGCGTATATGCAGATGAGCGACGCGTCGACGCGCGCACAATCACGTGGGAACACGAGAAACTTCGTTAGACATGTAAGTATACACGAAGGAAAGAGAGAGAGAGCAAGAGACAAAGAAGGCAAGCTGTGGGCAAATAAGTCATTCCTCTCTCCGCGCGCAAATTGGATCACCGAAAGGCGAATATCAATTAGCTCTCGCTTAATTCAATTACCCGCGATGAATACACAAAGACAACGAAAGACACTGCAAGTGGACAAACGCCGAGGGACTTTTGCACCGCGAATCTCGTGTCCTTGCAAGCCTTTTCATTTGATGCAGGCTCGAGCTTCAATGTTTACCAACCGCTTAATCGCAATGCGAGAGAAAAAGACGATCACGCCTGCGCTTCCGCTGATGTGCGATTCGTCGTATATATGTATATACACAGCGCTAATGGAGTGAGAAATGAGCGACCGCAGCTCGCGTCCACGCGCCAACGTTGTCGTCGACAGGACGATGCGACTTTTATGGGTTCGCGCGTGGGAGGAAGCAGTCGCAGTTGCTCTTTCTCTCTCCGCCCGATTAGGAAAGTGGAACTCATCAATCGGGATTAGAGCTGTATATCTTTAATTCTGAACTAATGGTCGATCTCGCGCCAGAACGGGATTATCTGCTCATTTGAATGTTCAGATTAGCCGAAGTTTGGCTGCTCGTTCGATTCGAATTAGACGGCCACTACGTGGTTCTGGCAACGGCAAGTGCCGAGAAGTAGTCGATGATAGCTCGACGCGACGCTCGTTATACAGAGTTTCTGTGTGTATGCGGATAGAACAGCTGGCGTCTATATGCCACATTCTTACGGTCTCTGGACGACTATGTTGTTTTTTTTTCATTCTTGTCTTCGCACGGATCGTGTTTCTAGCTGCTGGTGTCTGTAATTCAATACGTGGCGGTCGCTCTGTGTATGTTGAATCGCGCAGTTATAGAGACGAATTACACAGTCGTTAAAGTTAATGTAGTACTCTCTCATATTTTGATTTTTATATCTACTTGCAAGTGTACTGTCTGAAACATGTAATTCCGCTCCGTCAAATTCCTAATTATTTCTTCGTCTATACACTCTGCGTCTCTTAGGTATTACCCAACTCTGAAAATTGATTCACATCCTCATTGATTGTATGAATTATTTGGTGATTAATATCCAGACTCGAACTTTCTGACCTCCTTTAATCGACGCAACGACTCGTCACCGTAGTTCCTCGAAAAACTGATGGAATAATCGCGAAGCGCTCGGCCAGCCGCATCGTCATCTCTCCCGTCGTCCCATATACCATGTATACATATTCATCGAGCCGCAGCCCGAACTTCGGTAACGCAATCCCGTTCCCTCGCTCCTACTGTAATTAGTAACACATGGCGTCGGTGGCGCCCAGCTGCACTATAGATATATACGCAACACGTACTTATATATAGGAGGGTGCACGCGAGGAAGCGACCGATATAAAGGGCGTCCAAGAAAATTCCGCCATATAGCTATCCGGGGGAGAGCTTTATCTTCCGCGGAAGCTATTTACTCGCGGAAGCCGGTGGTCGGTGTAGGGAGGCTAGAGTAGCGTACCGCGCTCTATAAATTCCCTCGCGCAATTGGCCCTTGGCCGGGTCGCGAGGGCAATTGCTCCCTCCCGCTGCGATTACTGCGCTCTAAGGCTCTTTTGTGCGATTAGATTTATCGGGGCAAGACGCCCGCGAATGAGAGAGGGGGAGAGAGAGAGCGAGAGAGAGAGAGTTGGTCACTGGGGTAATTAGGTCGCGGCTGCTCCACTGTTTCTTAATTCACTGCGAGCTTCTTTAGAGCTGGATTTGGGGTCGTCGAAGGATTTTCGTAGTTTTTTTGGCAAAGAATAGCTTTAACTAACATTGTCTCTAAATAATTGTCTGATCAATATTAAAAACATTATTTTTAACACTCAAAAGAACTGTAAAGAATAAATTTGAAAAACTTGAAGCTTGGCACATGTGAACAGGTCACTTGTTTAATTAAAAAAATTCCTCTCATCAAGTAAAGAACACGTTATCGCATTACTCTTCATTATTCTTCGTCCGCGTTAGTCGGGCAGTTTTGCATCCACGTCATTACCGCAGAGAGCAGGTAAATGACATCGTGAAACTTTGATGTAGTATACGGTAAAAGGGCTATCCGCGTCTACAATAGAGAAAATTCGAGATTGCATTTCACATTAATTATCAAATGTCCTCCGGTCCTTTGTGCTATTTTGCGAAGACCTGCTGCTGCTGCTGCACAAACTCTGCACTCGCGTTCACCCCTCCTATAACAATCAAGTTAATACTGAGCTAAGCTAGGACGACGACAGAGGCAGCAGTGGTGGCGACAGCGTCGGCAACGACAGCGACGCTTCAAGTCGTTATTCCGTGTAAACTTGAACTTTCATCAAAACTTCATCCAAAAGCGCTCCATTCAAAATCATTTAAGACGCGCGCTGTTGCCACGGCTGTGCGACGAAGATACGCAAATGTAATTAATTACAAAGTGAATATCCTATAATGGAAGAGTTGGCAATATCGCGCAGGTTTCTATCTGTGAAGAACATTTACTGTCGAAACATTGATGAAACTGTTAGAAGGTATTGGTATATCATCATTAATGATAAACCGATTAATTATCATTACAAAATCGAAAGAATATTGCCAATAATGAGTTTTAGAGCCAAACAGTGGCGCTAAACCACGAATAAATTGAACGACTTTTATCCAAGTTGTCCGATTAACCCGATGCGGGGAATTTCGAGCGAGCCTTTGCGGCGGACGAGCGCTAAGTGAAAAACTTTATAATCCCGCCGCCAAGTTTGTACAATATTCACCCAGATTCTCCCGCGCACTTCGCCAACTCGTCACGCGAGAATCGACGAAGTCGTGGTGGGTAAAGCCAGCTCCAAGTATATCCGCGCAGGCTCTCCCGACACAATGGCGCGCCGTCGAGTCCTTTAGCCCTCTCTCTACCCCGCTAAAGGATCGAGAGCTTTTGCGCAGCGCGACTCTTTAATTGGCGTTACCTCGCGCGTCGTCTCTCCAGCTTCCACCATCTCTCTGACATCCGGCGCTCGTGATTAAAGCATAAATTCAGCGCTAGTTATCCAGGGTAGAGAGAGAGAGAGTCTTGTTACCCGTTCGCCGCAAGTTTGAATCCTCTTTTGTCTTCGTCCTGCCACCTTTGTCACTCTCTCCTACCTCCCTCCCTTCCTCTTTCTCGCCTTACAAACATCCTACATAATAAATCGTCTTCCTCTTGATTCTTCCTAGGCGGGCGAAACTACCTTGTGTATTATACATATACACGTACACCGACAAGTTGCGCTGTACTTCGTTAAAACGACAGCGGCAGCGGCTGCGGCACGTTTCCATATTTCCAGCGGAACCGCGACCGAGTTTCCCACGTGTGAGCTTTAATCTCGAAGCGCGGGGGCGGCGAGCGTTTCCGCGCTGCTGTTTCTTGGGGTCACATGTGCTCTCGTGCCTGTATGTGTGTGCCCGCAAACGCCCAGCATCATCGCCATGCACAGCTGAGCGGCGGGAGACCGGCCTCGAAAAGTCGGACAGCTGACTGTCGAAGCGGCGCATGTGCTGCTGCTCCTCGTGTGGTATATAGACGAGAGCTCGAAGCGGTCCGTGTACGAAATCTGAAAGAGAGATCGCGGTTATTGGGCGTTAGTCATCGATTGGGAAGAGCCGCTCGCTGTGACCAATTAATTACGTTCGGTGAATGGCGGCTGTTTCTTCGCAGACCGATTAAATCTTAATGTATAGGTCACTGAAAATTTTACGTAACAGCCTACAGTTGTGTTTTGCTCGTAAATTATCTTACGTAGAGATAATTTTTTTTTCAAATGAATTTTAAAAGTTGGCAATCAACCAAAAGTAATGTATATAAGTTTTTTAAATACTAATAATAATAATTCAATACTTACAAGCTCTTGGCTATCAATAAATATAATATTACTAAAATATGGTAATTCAAAATTTTAAATAGCATTTTGCATTTTCAAATATTCTGTCGGTAATATTATTAATAATTCGGATTCGCATGTTATACAAATGTTTTCGTAAACAAGATATCTGATGAAATTTATTACTAGCGCATTGTTCGAAATTAAATGTTTCAATCTCGTACCACTTTGTCATTCAGTTTACGAACCACGTCAGATAGTAGCACAACAGTAATCGTTATTTCCCACGATAAAAATAAAATACGACTCCTAGATCTTCTCTTTTATATAAACTTTTTCTTCCGATATTTAAGACTGCGATAAGAACGGCAGTAAACTCGTCATTAATTGGATTCGTCACAAACTTGAATCACAGGCTAAACGACAAAACAGCGGATCGATTTCTCTCTTGAACGTGTTTTCTATAATTTTTCTATAATTAAGACTCCAAAGAAGAAAGAGTTACGAACAAAGAGTTTCGTGCGTTAGTCAACGATAAGGCTCCTTAGGAAATACAAAGAAGTTTCGACTCGCGAAAAAAATTGCGCACGCTCGCGTCTATGTGTATGTGTCGATGATCGAACGTGACGATTCGCGAGTACTGAGGATTTATCGCCGTTCGTGCTTCCGGCCTGTTCTGACGACTATAAATTTGCGCCGATGATGAAGATGAACGCGCGCGTCGTTCGTCTATTTGAGTAAGAGAAAATTAAAGGCTGGCTAATCGCATCGAGTTGAGAAAAGTAAACACTTTGATTTAATCATGGGAACATATATCTTAAGTGTGCGTATAATACTGTGCCAATAATTTTGTTTGATCGCGCATGTTAATGATATTGTTTCTTTATAATATTTATAATTTAAAAGTTTTAAAATTGAAAACAATTTTTTTAATTATGTTTTTATTGGAAGTTGTTCGTCATCCTTATTAAAACTTTTCTAAGTCTTTGACGGCTGTTCATATTGTTGTAGATATAATAAAACTTTAATATTTTATATCATGAAACTTTAACGGCTCAGACGATCGGCGCTCGTTATCGAAAGTTCATTTAGTAACTATAGAAGATTATTAGAGCTTAGAGTTCCCAAGAGGCTTTCATTTTCATTAATTTTCTCTTATCAGAGATTTAGTTTCCAAGATTATCGAAATTTCTTATAATGGTGTCAATTATTGGTGAATATTATATTTTCTAAAACATTGAATATTGTTTTATATTTTTAATATTGTTAAATTTAATTAAAAATAAAAAAGATTTTTCTTATTAAATACTTAGAAAAATCATATTTTCAATGGAGTAAAAAAATTATTGAAAATATAAAATGAACTTCCTGTTTTCGGATAATAAAACTTTTACCGTTATACCAATAAACTAATCATCCTATTGTTAGCTTTGGCAATTTATCTCGGATGCCTGCGTAGGTAGTAAGTACTCGTTGAGCGTGTTATTATTAGCCGCGACATCTATTTTCGGAATTTCATTCATTGAAAACTTTCTATCAATAATTGCGTCTCATTTCTCTTCATTGTTATTTACAGTCTATTGTTATTGGAACTAACATAATCACTAAACCTATCGGAAATTCACTGGTTCCAAACTGATATTTTATAATACACAGAGGAAGAAACTATAATAAATATTAAGATAATCTTTAACAAAAATTACTATATTGTGTAGGAAAAGTGTCATTACTCCAAAATAATAATTTTTGTTATGTTATATAGTACAATTTACTCATAATAATTTTTGTTATCCAACAGAATAATTTTTATTATGTAGAATAAAATATTTTACTACGTTTCAAATATAAGTTTAATGAAGTAAAATAATGATTATTTTATTAAGATAAAATAGTAATAGATAATTATCAACTTAAGGTTGATAAATTAATTTGTCACTGATATATATTGAAAGAGTATCATTTGTAGATCGTACAATTGAAAAATTTACATTTTGATATCAATTACAGTATTCGCATATTTTATCGCAATCGTTATACTTATGTTCGCATTATTATCCTGCCTACACTAATCTTACATCTTAAATATTATTTCGAGCGCTAATTATAACATGCCTAACGGATGTCCTTCACATGAAAGCCATGAGTTTGTTTTTCTTATATAGTCAGCGCTGAAATCTCCAGGTACTTGAGAAAGAGAAAAATCTAGAAAATTGAAGTATGACATCTAGGATCGGTAGATTAACTACAATATTCTTAGCTTGATTCCTCTCACAGAAATTTTGAGTCAGCATCGCTTTAAGGTATTTGCCCGCGTAAAAATGTTTCATTCAAATTTTATACAGGTTCTATCAAGCTCTTGTATACAATCTGTATACATACATGATTCTATACGACTTACATTAAATTAAGCAAATTGTATAAAGTCTAGCCTATTTTTATGTATAAAAATAATACAAACAAGTTATTACCGTGGATATGAATTTCATGGATACAAGATGATAGTCGCGGATTAGATATTATTTTCGATAACAAAATGTATAACTAATAATAGAAGTTCTAACTTAATGTAGCAAATATATTTATATATTATTATTCAAATTTTATTATAACATAATTTTTAGTTTGTAAGATAACGATTTTTATTCTTTGGATAATAAAATTTGTCAGTTGCGTAACATTATAATTCTAATATTATATATTAAATGTTTTTATTGCATTTGATAAATTTTACTATAGCATAATTTTTACTATGTAACATAGCAATTTTTCTAGAGAGATATAGTTTTATTTCCTAAGCCATGTAGCCAAAATTATTATGCCTATCGTAATATTTGTTATAAACATAACAAAATTCTCCATAATTTGAATATGTCGCACTTTTCCTATACTCAATATAGTAATTTTTATTACAAATTATATTTATATTTGTTATACTATTTCTCTTCGTGTATAAATTAATGTATACGTAGAATGAACTAACGAAAATCTTTTGGCTCTACAAACTTTTCTTTGAATTGTAAAACTCTTGTAGCTCGAAGGAGAAAAAGAAAGAAAAATAAGCAAGTTCATAAATGTCGTCTCATTCACATCCCTGCAATAATCGGACGTCTTAAACGTCAGTCGGATCTATCCCCCCTCTTCCTCGCGCGTAAGCGGCGACGGCTCTTATCGGTAGAAAAAGTCGAACAGACGTGAACTTCTCGCTTTTTTACTTGCCTTCCCTCATCCCTCTCTCCTCTCTCTCTCTCACTCTCTCTCTCTCTTTCTCTCTCAGTCTCAGTCTCTCTTTCTCAAGTGCACGAGCAGCGCGCATGAATGAAAAGGTCGCTTATACATGTGGGAAATCATTGAGTGCGTGCAGCACACTGGATGCTTCTATATATACAGATATAGCTATATGGCCGCCCATCGTGTATGTGCATGGAATAATGTCGATTGTGCGCAGGCTTGATAAACGAGCTCTCTATGTTTGGCTAATTATAATGTCGCTGATAGCAGATTCGAGTGCGTGTATAACTACGCGCGAGCGGCGTGGTTAAAAGTGCAGTGGTAGACACACTGAGCGTGTTGTCATTGCAACGATATTTCCCGTCGAGAGCTCCGTCGTGTAAATGGTTGTTGCACTTCTGAGTCGCGACAGAATATTACAGTTTTGTTTGCTCTTCCACGGCCATTCAATTATGGTCTGATTATCTCCGCCGTTTTCAAAATTAATTGGCAGAGAACGCTTCAACGATATCTATATATCGTATCGTTCATCTGCTTATGCTTATAATTATTATCGTACAAAGTTGTCCATTGAAGATTCTGAGGACCATTTTGAGTTTTATCAAAGGATTTAATTAATGAGCGTATGACAAACTAACTAAAAAAGTTGTTTTTCACTTCATGGATGCTTTTACAGGTAAAATTTTCTCTACGCAGAATTGACTATTTTGCTTTCGGGCTTCTTGATTCAACGTAAAATTTAATTAATTGTCGAACTCTTTTGGAGAAAAGTTTTTATATTAATGTAACTAAAATGTAAAAATATTATTGGGAAATTCGTAATACATCAAAGATTATGAAACTGCTTTGACATTCAATATTCACATTAAAAATTATCAAGATAATTTTGAAGTTGATCAAAGTATGGATACGTCAGTCAAAGTGAAGTTTTTGCGATTAGGTTTTATAAATACGTCAATACTAAATTTTTAATCAATTTTTTTTAAAGTTATTAGTTAAATCATTCTAATTTATGCAATAATGCTCCTAAATTAGTACATCTTATCATAATCATAACCTATTTCATCAGATCCATAATAATCTCAAAATACATAATACGATAATTATGTATGTTATAAGAACAGAATATTTCTCTTCTAATTTAACCGTGCAATACAATGTCCAACTATCCATTCAGCCAATCCACGCAAAGTTCAACGAACCATGCAAACCACGCCAATTTCCTTCAGAACCTCACAGTCCCACAACACGAGGGCTCAACAATCATCTCAGTATCCATCCGTAACTTCGGCCGCTTCGTGTTTTTCGAAACTTCCTCCACGTACAGGCGATGACGTCATAGTGCGCGCCCGAGCGTTCCACCCTTCCGGCGCCACTCGTCACCGTCTCGCGCGTCCCCGCCACCACCACCACCACCATCGTCGCCGTCTCCCCTTTGGTTTATTTGCTCGGGCGTTAAAGCTGAACCTCCACGTCAAAGTGCATAGAAATGGTCTCGCCGCCAGGATGACGAGCGACGTGACTTAGAGCGATAGAGAAAGAGAGAGAGAGAGGGGGGGGATGCATAAGCAAAAAAATCGTTCCATAGAAACACTTGAATTCGCCTTAATGGATGATGGAAAAAAGGGGTGCGCGCCGAATGGAGTGACGAATGAGCTATTAATCGTCGAGAAATGTTTGACTTCCGAGAAGGAGAAAAGAGCTATAGATGATACTTGTAGCCATTTTGGATTTTTTTTTAGTTAGATTAAATGAAAGTAGACTTGACTGTTTTAGTTAAGTATACATTTTGTTCTTTGATTATAGACATTAAAAGTTTAATCTTGATCAGTTTTTACAACTATTAAAATATAATGGAAACTTATTAACAATTTAACAAATACTTCTGTTGTAGAATCATGAAACATTAATATATTTTATCAATATTCCATTATGGTTTTATTTTTCGCAAACAATAGTCGTCCATTTATACGACCCACGTTATTTGCTTTACGAATGGAAAACCAAGATTTTCTTCTAATCCAATACAGAAAGATACGATAAACGTCGAAACATAATACGTGCGGATCATTACTTTCAGCGTCTATTTATTAAAAAAGTAAACAACCCCTAGAAGTGCCCCCTCGAGCACAAAATATCAATTCCCTATATTGACTCAATTCTCCACCGCGTAATCTCCGTGCACGCCAAATACAATCCACCCAAAAAGCATGCCGCACCCCTCCGCTTTCGGTACCCTTATTATCTGGAAATCCAAACCACTCGAAAGACAAAATGCAAGCGAGTATATATAGTCAATCCCTCCCCCCCCCCTCCGACCAAATATGCTTCAAGAGCATTCGCAAACATAGCTATATGAGTAGAGACAAAAGCACGGTCCATTATAACCTTCCACACGTGCGACACGTATAAACGGAAGCGTTGTTGTATACATGTGTATATATACGTATTTCCGCCGAGGGCTGTTATTTCCCGGGAGTTACGGTAGGCGCCTCGCCTCGTCTCGCGGGTGTACAATCGATACGAGAAAGGCGGAGAGGGAGACAGAGAAGCTGGGAGATGCGACTGGACAACCACGTCGTGATCGATATTCAAATTTGCCCATTTTCCTTTCTCTCGCCTCGCTGCTCTGTCGCGTCTGTGCGCGTCAGAGAGGCGCCAGTATTATGGGGTGCGCAGCTGTGCGAGTGTCTGCTGCTGCTACTGCTGCTGTTTTTCCTGCTCTCACAAAGGGGGTGCGAGGCATGAGTTTTCTCGTTTTCAACCTTTTCGCTTTAATTGGCGCCTCCTCGTTTATTTGGCTTTACCAGAGAGTTTTCGCTGGAAGCTTTGCTTGCCGGGTTAGTTTGCATAGGTTTGGTTGGTTGGTTGTTAGACGTTAAGGATGATTGGAAGGTGATGATATGGTTGGTATCTTTAATAAATTGCATTAAATTCTGGTTTAATATTTTATCGGAGACTTTGTGGAATTATTCTGTGATATTTTTAAAAATAGCTGTTGAAAACGCAAAAAGTATGAGATGAATTATCTTGAAAGCGTTCTTAGGTATACATATGAGATATCCCCCTCTACTGTGTCTATATAATGAGTCATATGTGCTGAAAGGACTTTCTTCGTATTACCAGAGGGATAAAAATTATCTTGTCTCTTGCAGTTATTTATAATGTAGAAAAAACTTTCTTTTACTAGTAAAAATGTGCTAAGAGAAATGTTTATAATCTCTCATTGAAAGTACGCATATAACAATTAATAAACTAAGTATTTCATTGCAATTCAATATTGACGCATGAACGAAACATTATACAATGAAGTCACAACTCTCTTCCAACCTTCAGTCTCCGCAGTCGCGTACGGATGTAGGCTTAAATTCGTTTAAAGCGAAGAGGACACGACTATGGAATGCAATCCCGAGCGATATCAAATTCCTACCATCTTTCCAGAAATTTAAGAATGCTTTACGTAACACAACTCTATAAATTAAATACGATTAATTATGTATGATTGTTTTACAATACTTTTACAAATAAATATTTTATCTGTCTATCTATCTAACCACGCACCCGTCAATCTTCCACACTGAAGACACAACTCGCGGTGCGCATCAGGAAATCCATAAATCGACGTCACCATTTTGCCAACAGTTTTCGAAGCTATCCATCACTTTAGAACGATTAAACCGCGCATAAAGACGCGCGCGCGCGCATCCCTCTCTCTCTTCAGCAAACAAGATCCCCGCGCTTCCCCGCACACTGCAATCTCGGCTCTTCCGAAATCAGCCTCGCTGAAAGCGATTAAGGTTCAAGGAACGGGAATGTTTAGCGTGTGCCTCGATGTGTAAGCACACAAACGTCTTCTGCTTCTCGCGTGTGTATGTGTACTGTGTACATATGAGACGCACTAGCTACTACATTTCCGCGTGTTGCTCTCGAAGCTGTAAAGACGGGGGGAGTCTGAGATGTCGGAGGCACGGTGCAGAGCTATATTTGTTTTGGCGAGATTAAAAAGGTTACGTGGCTCGCACGTGCAAGCCACACTCGTCTGTTGAGTCTTATTTCCAATTGTTTTGTTAAATTAGTATTATTCTAAGGATTTACTTAATTTCTAATTACATTGTTTTTGGTACATAGTATTTTTAAGCTTCTGGAAGGGAGTGGGTTGATATCTGCGTTAAACTGCATATATCTGGTAATAAGTAGCACGCGATAAAGCTTTGAGTGTCATACCCAATCAGTCATCATGGAATTGCCTATTTTAATAACCTTATTTTGATAATATTTACTATAGCGTAAACCTGTAATCAATTACTACTATATGTATTGAGAACAAAACAATCATTTCTCATAACACGTTACGAGATTGACCCATAAATGTAATACGTTCATGCGATTAATTAAGCGTCTGAACTTTGTGTAAATATTTTCTACAACGTTCATCATTGCAGTACATATGTACGAAAAAACCCGAGCTATTCTCAATGATAAAAGAGAAATCCATCATTTTTTCCATCCGGTGCTGCAAGTCAGAGAGAGAGGGAGCAGCGCCAGTTGGCATCGCGAACGACGTAGTCGGCGAAAAACGCAACGCTCCCGGCTTATGACTTCTTCTCCGCTTTCTCTCTTTCTCGCATATGCCTTTTTATTTTGCTCGCGCGCATATAAAGGCCAATTCGCGAAAAAAGGGCTTTCGCAGCAGCAGCAGCAGCAGTGTCGCGCATGCACTTTTCTCTGCAGTCGCGGAAAATTAGGTCTCACGCAGACGTGCGCCCCGTCGACCTTCTTCCGCCTCGTGACGACGGCGTGAATATGTAGACGTGTCGATCAGTTGAGACTTCGTTGCGCGCGCGCGTCTGTGCAGCGAAATGGCTTTTTCTGCGCCTCCGCGATGTATTTTCTCCAAGCAAGACTTTTTTTGTCGAGCGAAATAAGTAGCGATATTCCAGGTATGCCGCCTTTGGAATAGAATTGTAAAGAGACTCTATTGTATTATTCCAATTGTATAGTACATTCATATAAGCCGTCAAAGCTGTTCAAACAATATAAATTTCAAATATCTTAATCTCACGACTTTCATTATATTTTTAGACGTTTGTATACCACTAATAATCATAATTCTGTCACAACGCAAGCTATAGAAAACCTTTTTCACTATAGAAAACTAGAACACGCGTATGCAGGATAGCTCCTGAACGTACAAAACTCAAAATTACCCATCTTCTTTCGCAAAAAATAAAGCATCCTCCTTCTCGATCGACCAAATTGCACATCCTCTGACGCACGTACCTCATAACCGGCATGGCGCACTGCATCGCATACGTTATATATTTATTCCTCTATTTCCCCTCGCAAAAGCAAAATACAGCTTAGAGCCATCACATAACTACTAGAATTGAAAAACGTGCGCCGCGCGGTTTCCCAACGTATACGTCGTCGTCGGTGTCTCGTCAGCGAAATCACGGCGCCGAGGCATAATGAAACCGACAGAGCGAACCCAATGCGGGTCACCTTTTTCTATCTTTCTTCTGGCTTTTCTAGATTCGAAAAATCTATAAAATCTCAAGGACGCACCGCAACGTGACTTTCCTTTTCTATCTCTACATATCGCGAGTCTCGCGGTAGCATAGGATTTACTCGCGAGATGAGGAACGACGAGCGTAGATGATGATGATGATCATGGTTTTACGAGCGCGAGTAGGGAAGAAGGATCCGTTGCTCCGCTAACGACCCTGAGTTCGCATTATCTCGCTGTTTTTCTCTCTCGCTGGCGTAGATAGTTGGATAGTGCGGAGCAAGAAAGAGAGAGCAAGCGCGCGTGCGAGTATAATGAGTAATTTGCGGCTTTGTTTAAAGGGAGGCATGAGAGCACATAAAAATCGACCTTTATCAGCGATTTATGTCTTGGCGCGTGTAAGACTCGCGCGCTAAAGCGGCTTCGACAAAGGCTGTAGCACGTAAATTTACACCGGCATTGCCGAGGTTTAACTTGTAAAGGATTAGTGCGTGCATGCGTGCATGTGAGCTCTAGATTAGCAGCTGAGGTGTATTATACTTTTATGTGAGATTTTTAAGTGCGCAATGATTGAGTACATCGACAATTAGAGTTTAAGTACTGGATTTAAGTATCGTAGAATTACACGGTTTTTTTTTTCTAAATACTTTGTTCTTTTATACATTTTTCTCATTGACGTTTATACTTAGTTGCGCTGTACCATAAAAGATATTCTTGGGAGGATTTCGTTTTGAAGGATTAGCAAGAAACATATGAAAGAACAAAAAATGTGCGTCGTCGTCGTCGGCGGCGGCGGCGTCGTCAAGTTTTTTCGAGAAAACAATTATAGGTCCGCCCAAACAGAATTAGTCCATCCGACTCGGCTCTGAATCATGCCCCCAATACTAATACGACAGAACCTTGGTATGCGTGCGTAGAGACCAGTTCACCTTAGCACTTTTTTTTTCTCAACTTCCAAACAAAGAATTTTTCACTGATAATTAAATTAATTGCTCGCTACAGTGTCCGCTTTAACAGTCTTTGTGCTATAAATACTTAAAATTATGTACATATTAGTTACTTTTACAGAAATAATACTACAGAGATTTGAGCTGTTTATTTCAGGCGCACCTTCGTCGCGTGCGTTTTGGCCAATACTGCTTATAACTCATACATGCGCGAAACAAGCCATTCATCTCACTACGCATAATTATTCCCAGCGCAGCAGCAGCGGCGGCGCCAGCTATAGCATTATCCATCGCGCTTACTGCTTGCTTGCTTGCTTGCCTGCAAATCGGCGTATTTCACGTGTGCGCGGTACACGAGTGTCCGGTATATTACCCAGCCGGTTAGTGCTCTCTCTCTCTCTCCCACGCGCGTGCGCCAATCACAAACACTGCAACTCCAAATAATATTCGCACTGAGCCTCGAGTGTATACTATAGTAACAGTATAGCAGCTGAGACGAGGTAGCGCATATTATATATATATATATATTACACGGTTTCGCGAAGTCGTCGTCGTTGTCGGCGTCTTGCTCGCGCGCGTGTCCCTAATAGCTCTCGCCCGGTTATAAATTTAATTATACACGCAGCCGCGTGTGAGTCACTGTGACACAGTGTGTGTGTATATATATATATATATATATGTATGTGTGTAGCGCGCGGCTGGATCGAAGCTGTCGGCGTTGCGCTTCCTAGCGACGAAGTATACAAGTCTCTTACTCGCGTAGGAGAGAAGAAGCGACGGAGAAAGCGAAAGAGACGACGAGGAGAGAGAGAGAAAGAGAGAGAGAGAACGTCGCGACGTCGCGGCACTATATCCGGATCGTCGGAAACGCCGCGAGATGAAACAGCGGCGCGAGCTCGTTGCGAACGTTGTATGTAGAGCGAGGGAGGAGAGAAGGGTAAATTAAATAAAATACGCTCACGTGTACGCGGGTATTACGTCCGCGAGTACTGGACAAACAATGAATAATGCGAATGGGAGGCTGTAAATGTATACGCACGGCGCGCACTTTTTGCGGATGGCTATGTTAGCGAAATTGGGAAAATTTTCCTGACCTTCTTTATGGCTGTTTGGGGAAAAAATTTACGAGAATGTATATAGGTGTAGTAACAGTATGTGCTTCTGGGTACAGGCGTTTTTCGCAGACGACCTGTATTGAATATAGTGAGGATATTGTAATTTCGTTTGAACATTGAAATATTGCAATGATATTATTGATTCGCTATAAAAGTATTTGCGCGCAGTATTTGAAAACTTCTGTCAATAGTATTAGTATCAATTTTTTCATAATAAAAAAAAAATGATTAATCATCAGTCAATTAATTCTTTATTCGTGACCTTAATTAATAAAGTAATTAATATTCGTCGAATATCTTTGTTTTTAGAAGGAATATTAATGGCTGCAAAGCGCTTATAAATAATAATTAGGTTACGAGAAAATACATTCAAAATAATTGAATTAATAAACGTAATTATCATTTTTCACGCGCAACGACGCAGCAAATTTCATTTTTAGGTTAAACCGATTATGAAAAGTAAATAAATTACAAAATAATCTTATTTAGAGCTTTTTAATAATTAATAATAATCACTTTATGAATATTAAAATATATTAATTATTCAAATATACAAGTATTGTTGTATGCACATTTGTTTTATTCAAGTTTTGGAGATTACCGTGCACTGTGTGATGGTGCATAAATTTTCGTCATTAATTATCCTGTTGTTTTCCGTCGTTACCGCAAATAGGTCAACAGCATTTGTTACAACATTATTCCGTAGATCCATTAATGCATGCACACAATCAGCACCTCCTCCTCCTCCTTCAAAATTATTGACATAACAGCCAATCTCATATCAAAACTTATACAATTCCGTATCTAAAAAAAGCCCTCTATATGCTTTATGGACTATAAGCCTTCATCTCCCGATAAGCTGCAAAGCCACGGTGACAGGGCGCGCGCAGCATCCGTCCCCCTATTTACGATCGTGCCAATGCACTTCGGGTGGACCTTGAGATAAACCGCAGATAACGAGGCGACAGAAAAAGCCCTCGAGGCGAAGAGAAGAAAAAAAAAAGAAACGAGCGAACTGCTCTCCACAGGGCGCTAATCGCTTGCGACACACTACGCGGCGGCCGTCGTTGCAGCGACTGATTCATCAATCACGTCTACGCTTCTTCTTCTTCTTGTTCATCGGCCACTGCTGCTGCTGCTTCGTTGCCTGCGTCAAGTGATTCGTAATGCGGTGTCCTTCCGCGTACTTCCCGCGTGCAGTCGCTTCGAAAAGTCTTCCCGTCATGCGGTCGCGCCATACTTTTTTACCTCGGAAGCTACTGTAAGAAGATATGAAGGGGATTATTCGGAAGTATATATGTATAATGATGATGGCCCATTCTGCAGAGTCACGATTTCTGCAGTCATTCGTTCGCTGGGGCTAATGAGGAGCGTGAGCTGGTATTGGACACGGCGCAGCTCGTGATGGGTGCTGGTTATTGGTTAGCTCGTCGACGTATGTTATTTTCTCTTTGCATTGTGTATTCGTAACAATATGTGCTTTTTACATATTGTTGATTTAAATTTTATTTTTCTTTGCTTCTATTAAAATTTTCCAAGTCGTCACGTTTGTGAAAATGTTTTTATTAATTGCCAAAGGTTTGATTGATTGCAGCAAACGTTTATTTTACTTCACTTAGCGCACCTTAATGATGTTTATTGTAACAGTTCAACTCTTGTTATAAATTTTACATCTGGTTTTCCCAATCGAGCTGCGTTTATATTTAGTACATTGGCGGACGAAAAAGGCAGGTTGAATAACTCAAAAGCCAAAAAGGATCGAGATCCGTAATTGCCCGTGACGAAAGGGTACATACGTGCCCCGCAAGGACACCTCATCACCGCGCGTAATAAGCGTCGGTATGTTACGTAACGTTTTCGCGCAATTAAAATCAAGGACGCCAGACACGATCCAAACGAGTTTCTTTCTCTCCTTTTCTCCCGTCCGTCGACGACGCCTAATCACCTATAGGTTTCAAAGATAGAACTCTTGTGATTTTTTGTCTCTCGGATATATGTGTTTGTCACGGTATGGAAGAAAGAAGTCTGCGATTTATTTTCACGAGTCAAACCACCAGCGCTGTAGCATTCCGTACAGATTTTTTTAAACGTAAACCGATGCAGCGTTGAAGTATATATAATAACGGATTGCATGCTTTTGGTTCGTGAGCGCGCCTGTCCATGAATCACTTCCGCTCGGTCGGGATTCCAGGTGGATCAAACGGAATTTTGGAATTTGGTTCCACGTGCGAATGTGGGTTGTTCGTTATCGGGAAGCTTTACCGTTTCGATGATTGTTTTTCTGAGAATGATGACAGCGCTCGCGAAAGCATCGAGGGGAATAAACTTTTATCTATAGACGAGGGAAGTTATTTTTAGGATATGTGTGTAGAATGAGCGTGGAGACAAAGTTATTGATGATAGAAGATTAGAGATTTCTATATATGATAATCCGCTATTAATCCTTTTTGAATTACGTTAAGTAAATATTTACACAGCCAAGACTTATTTTAAAACTAAAAGTATTTTATCTTATAGAATATTTAGTGAAGTATATATCTTTTAGGAACAGTCGGAGTAAGTAATTTTTCGTATAAATCATTGAAAAAATTAAAATTAAGGTATGTTGCTTCATAAATCAAAGAAAAAAAAGTAAAATGAAGCCTATAAAGAGCAGATGTAGGATGCATAAACGCAACAGTGATGTACCGTTGTAAATGCCTCGTAAGAGCAATGGAATAAACATCGATACGTTGGGCAATTAATCTAATCTGCGCTTACTTGACTCATTAATTCAATCGGCAATTGCGTTAACAAAAGAAATTCTAACGAGCGATAAGAGCAATATAAATAGTTTGTGTGTTGAACACATGCGATTGTGCGAAACTAATGACCTCTCTCTGCTAATTTTTATGGCACTATCATTTATGCGTAAACGATAATCATAACTTTGTAAACTCAATGCCGGTATTCTGAATAATTGCGCACAGCCTATTCGTAAAAGTGGAAGTAATTACATAAAACCAATCGAAGTTCGTGTAACAAAGTATATACCTAAGAATAATGAAAAAGAAATACTGTGAAATATTATAATTTGCGTAAAGGATTCCGTTATCCTTACTTTCTTGCACTGAGCTTGCAAGGCAGAAATCGCCGGCTAATTAATGAAAATTTTCCGCCGACAAAGACTTTTCTAACTCACTATATAGACGCGCATTCGCGATAAGTCCGATGAGTAATTTTACTCCATCGTCGTGTGAAGCTGCGCACGTGGTCGTAGCTTTTCACTCTCCGCGAGACACGTCTCTCTCTTTCTCTCATACGTATACACACACACGCGCACACACATACGCATAATACTCGAAACAAAGAAGCGCCTTGTATGATGCACACACAGCTTTTAACGCCCCCCTCCCCCATTTTCCCGTGCGACCAGGGGACAATGAGCTTTTGTTCGAGATTTTCGTTTTCGCGCGACCGCCGGAATAATTTCGTTTTATTGGATTAGCGAAAAAGTGTAGCGCACTCTCACACACTCCATCGCGTTCGTTCTGGCGAATAAATCCCCCGGACTCGAGGATTAAAGGAATTCCTTTATTTGCATTGTTTCGCCGAGTTATATTGCGCTATTCTTTATTTATACGTTCGCCCCCTGAGCGGGGGAGAAGATCTATACGCGTGATTACTTTTTATAGAATTTTATTATGTCGCCGCGATAAAGTGCTCTCTCGCAGCCACTGAATCTGATTTAAATGTTTCTTTTTGTGACTAGAAGTGCTGTAAATTTTCTGTTTGTTGCTGTAATTTTATCTGTTTTTGGCACGGTATCAAAGAAAAATTGAGCATATATAATATAATAAGTATCAAATTTCTTCATTTATTACACCATAAGGAAATATATTATTTTTCTCAATACGATTATTGTGTGTAATTGCATTCGCGTAAAAATTAGCAAAAGTGTTAATTATGACTAACTAAAGTTATGAATACTGCTACACCTCATTGACGCACGTATTTTTCCACCTTTGAAATAATTTTCCTGTGGTTACAATATGACAAATCATCCAAGACGACTTCCGCACTTGACAAAATTCCTCCATTCATAATTAAATGCCTCTCGGCGTGACATAAATACAACCTCGACGCGTATTATTTATACCGCTCAGCGTGTCCGGAGGCGTTGGCAACTTATGACTCAAAAAAAAAGTATCGTACTTGAGAATTCAGCGAGATACATACTCGTATGCATACACACACACATATAGAGGACGTCGAGGTATAAAACTTCCTTCGTATTCATAAAAATTTCGCTCCACGCTTGCAAATGACGCCCGCTCGTAAAACACGTTACGATACTCTGCGCGAGATGACAAAGTTGGAAAGAAAGAAGAAGACGAAGGAAAAGCGAGGGTGAGAGATTGCGCAATGAAGACTTTGTTGCAAAATTCAAAAACGCGTGGTGCTGCTGCTTACTGCTGCGGCAACGACGTCAGTCGGCAATGCTCCCGCAACGTTACAGCCACGACGACAAACGACGCGCGTGCATGTGCAGTACGTATAGGCTCAAAAGCATGTAATACGGCCCTGCTCCGTTTATCCAAGCGATATACAAACTTTGCCATGAGTTTGTCGTTTATCTCTCGTTTTCTCGTCTTTTTTTATATGAAATACGTATATAAAGGTAGAAGGTTACGTACTTTAGGTTAGTACTGAACAACAATAATTTATATAAGGGTTACGCAATCAGAGACCTTGAATATAATCGGTAATTTTGATTCATTGCATGGAAAACAATATCAATCACTTCGTTACTTTCCGATATATATACGTACATATAAACAATATAAATTATGTGTCATCGCTTTAGAATGATATCCTTGAACGAAATGAAATTTAACCTTCGAGTATTTGTTGTGTGATGCATTTCCTCGGGTTTCGAAATAAATATAATATTATTTTTATCGCATGCACATAAATCTCCTGCAATATCGAAATTGAAATCATCAAAAGCATCATCAACCATCATCACTCAATATAAAACAATGCGACAGCTGAGCTCAAAATTACAATGTTTCATTGAAATCTCATATATTTTTGAATCGCATTGAAACATGAAATTGTTATTGACAAGTCACGACACATAACCTCGAGTCATTATACGACTATACTCTTCACGCCTGTGTAAAACGACGCCAGTGGTCATCAGATTTCACTGCAAAAGTTGGATAAGTACGAAATTTTACGTGTCGCGCGAGCCAACTTTTCCAACTTCGCGCAGTGTAACAACCGTGTCTAAAAGCCGCGAAACGGCCACGGGAATCCCTCTATGAAATTCCGGACTACTGAAAAATTTCACTCGCAAAAAGCGCGAGAAACTAGAGGTCCGTGCGCAGTAGTTCTCGTATTTCCCCTTTGTCATGCGCGCGGGTGCACGCGTCAACTCGACCGCGTGCGATGTGCGTGTAACGAGACGTGAAGGGGGTGGCAGTGCAGCGACGGGAAGAAACGCAGACACAGCAATGGCACAGAGGAGAAGGGCTCCCAAGGGATTAGTCACCGAGGCAGACAGAGTGTCACAATTGCGAATGCCCTCGATACCTATATACACAACCGACGTTCGATCTCCTTCTGTGTATATACCACGGTTAATTAAGCGAGTCACACACGCCCATCCGGCTGTGCTTCGCGAGACGGGGATCTACTTTTTTTTCTTATATTCTTTTATTGTTCACTGTTTTTTCATTTCACGCACGTGCGAGCCCCAAAGCATACGCGATGAAAGCAGAAATATGCCGAAAACTGATGAGATGTTTGTTGTAATTAACGATTAACCTATTTAGGAACTGGTAGCACGGGTAGATTGAATTAGGGCAGGAGAGTGTACTTCTCTGATTTATCGACCTTGTTTGGGAATAGAACTGTTGCGGGAATTAAGAGTTCGAAGTTCTCAGTTTTAATGTAATTATTGAAACCCTCGTTCATCTGAATTCGTGGTTGTTCTATTGTCTTTAAATAATGTAAAAAGATGATAATTTTTTATGTACAGAAATTGAAAGTGCTATTATTTGTTTTACTTTAACTGAAACGTTTCTTTTTTGTGGCAATAACATAAGTACGTACGGTATAAATATCTTGTGGCAATTCATATAAATGAAGTAATTCCTGTAAGGCTATAGTTCAGTGTCGGAAAACTTGATCGTCAGCATTTAAATTCAAAGACACTTGAAAACTTCTTTGAAGCAACAGCATCCATTAAAAAAATTGTCAAATCCTCCATTAAAAGCTCCAGTTGAAAGCTCTTGGTCGTATAAAAACTCAATTCTTTGCGGATTATATCTTTAGTCAGAGACATCGAAATGTTTGGAGTGGAAGCGTCCTCGACTAACATATAATTGGAAAATATTAAATTTTCGGATTCTATCGACGTTAAGTCGAATAATGATCGAAGCACGTGCTGTATTTGCAGAAAGCTATATTCAATCAAAAGCACAATCTATAAAATCATAATTCAATTTTGAATATTTGTTCTTTATATACATTCAAATATTCTATTCATATGGATTCGGAGCTATTGTGTAAAATACAATAAAGTTATTACAGATCGCATTGCTCATTGAAAAATATTTGCTTAACAACTTAAAATCGTAAAGATAAAAATGAAAACGTGCTTATTTCAAATTATATAGCAAATTTTTCTCAATATATGTTTCCAATTTGAAATAAAAATTTGTAAACAATAATTCTGTTACCAACATCTAGGTAATTCATCAAAGCAAATTCTTAACATTTATACACATTTAGCAAAAGGTGCCCGCGGAGGAATCAAAATTAATCGCATTACGGAAATCGGGCTAAATAATTCAAAGCAACCTCGAGACCAACCCTAAACCCTCTTAAAAAGATTTCATCTCCATGAATACCTAACACTCGTGGTATAATCCCCCAGAGGACTCACCCAGCTATGACCTTGTCTCCTCCCTTCTCTCTCTCTCTCTCTCTTCGTTCCATCAGATCCAGTGACTCCTCAAAGCAAAGTCTGCTAGCTCGCTCGCTCTTTCGTCCTCCCCCCTCAGAGCCACCACCCACTCTTGCCGCTGCCGTGAATGGACTAAGCCGGCGTCGTGCTCGCAAAGATCAATGGCCCAGGGTCGCGTGATGTCTGGCAATTAACTCGCGCTCGCGCGCAGACGTCTCTAAAATCGCACGCGAGTCCGGGGAGGAGGGGGCGAGAGTTCGTCCGGTGACCCGCGTAGCTGCGGTGCAAGCGCTCTCGCGGTTGCTGCTGCAGCCGAGAGTTTGCCCAGCCCGTGCGTCCCGCGGGAATGTATAAAAGGCAAGAGTCGCCGCGGCGGCAGGCTATATTTGGAATGGGTTTATTTGTGGAGCGAGCCGGGATGCGCGAGCGCCGAGTGTGCCGAGAGTGCGCGGTTGCTCCATGTGTGCCTGATGGAGTTGCGCGCGGTTGTGGCACAAGTCGCGGGAGCGAAGAATGGAAGAGAGAGAGAGAGAGACAGAGAGAGAAAGAGAGAGAGAGAGAAGGGTTAGTATGAGAGTTGTGAGTGTCGGAAAATGGCTAATTTGTTCAAATCCTCACACACCGGAGAGCTATGTTTTCGTGCCAACACAGTATCTGTTGGCGCGGTATGTTGTAGAATAAGGGTTGCCCCTTCAATTTTATTAACACAAACATTTTTGATAAATGGTAAAAGGCATAGAATAATGAGGTTTTAATAGTAATAACGAATATTGAATAAACACAAGTATATTTTCATATTTCAATGGAATTTTCATATTATCCTGCCTTTGTATATTGTAATCGAGAAAGTAATGCTCCTATACTCTCAATACCTTTCAGAACATTGTTTTCAAGTAATCAAGCTCTATAGTACCCTTATACCAACCGAACCTCCATCGACGATTAATCCCGCTCTGGCAATTGCCCGCATGTACACTCCCTTTACACTGAACCCTATAATAAAAGCTCTTTCTCTCTCTATATCACTCTCTATCTCCCTCTTTCTCTGACTTTGGTGCGTGCGCTTGTGGAAAAGCGAAATGAGCCATAAAAGCGCGCGGGAAAGGCGTACGCCCGCGCACTGCCGAGTAAAGAGATTAGATTTTCCGCGCGTAAGTATACTTACCCTATTTCGCGGCAGAGCGAAAGCGTGCTACTGCAAGTGCGAGGAAGAGGAGAGGGGGAGCGCGAAGAAACGGGTGTGGAACGCTATAGCGCGCGCAGTGCCGTCGTGATTTTTGGATTACTCTCTTTGCCAGCGCTCGCAGATGGCTGTGTGTAGGAAGTCGTATGTGCGGCAGGGCACACCGAGACTCATCTGGTCGCTTTGCTTTTTATCGCTTGCTGCCGACGACGACTACGACGACGACCTTTTGCTCGTCCAATGCGCGAGCTCCGAGCTTTTTCTCGCGCGAGCAGTTTTGTCTACAGCGAGTTCTTTGGCTGTGCGTAGTGTGAGAGGGGGGGGGGGGGAAGAGTCGCGCGTGCACTTGAAAAATGGCCCAAGGCTGCAAAGTGGCTATGTCTATTTTTGGAGAACAATGTGCTGCGCGCGATGGTATACAGCAGGGATTTTTTGCGTTTGATTGTATACATACATGTTGGATTTTTGTCGTGTAACGAATGAGGGGGCTAGTTTTGAATGAAAATCACTGCATTATTTAGCGAACTGATGTATTGGGTTAGTGAAGCGTTGATGGTATTAATAATTTTATACTTAGTACGTAGTAGATTAGTTGCAAAACTCTTAACATGTAAATATAATTTAGTTTTCTTCCAATAAAGTATGAAAGTAGTCATTTTCACTGAGAACTCTGCAAGAATGATTTTGGTATACATTAACATTATCCTACTATTATTACCGTTATTATTAAACAGAACTGATGAATTATATGTTCAACACGAATCAAATCTGATTAAAGCACAAATACATATAGTATCTACTCCATATCGCTTTCGCGTAAGTAGTTTTCGGAGATTCGAATCCAAGAAACATGCTCTCCTTTGACCAGATACACACTCCGTGTAGTAAAATCCCTTGCTTCATTAATAACAAGCCTCTAATAAACTTCTGATGAAAATGAAGATATTCCCCGCTTCTCGGTACTCATATAACAACCCAATTCGCGAAACTCGTTCACTGCATTTGCGCGCGCTGCAGGGCAGCACTCGCAGAAAGCATTAAAATGCCGAATAAATCAAAGCGGCATTCCTCGCCATAAACTTTCAATAACCTTGTCGCCGCCAATTAAATTTCAATCGCGCTCTTGCCGCCACCGTCCATCGTGAATTCGCAAAAACTCGGCAATTAACATCAATTCCCCTTTTCGATCAGACTTCCATACATATATACGTACATCAAGTCCTTACGGGCTTCGTTGGGCGGTTATATGTTCGCAGCTCTTTGCTCTCATTGCAACGCAATTGTATGCGCGAACACGCGAAACCTTATTGGGGCAATGCCTGCGAGTATACACGTGCAATTCTATAAACAGTTTCTCACGATTGTAAGAACAATGAAAAAAGAAATTTCGAGGTACAGTTTTGTATAATAAATATTTTCTCGCACTATTCGCTATACGGTACATGCAAAAAAGGAAGAATCTAGGAAAATAGTCTTTCGAGACTGTTTGAACGTCAAATTAATTTTTCTTATGGAAATTTAACGTGAAAAAAAATGAATGAAAAATAATTACCAATGACTAATCAATATCAATAAGGTTCTCTACAGGTGTCGACAAAATTTCCACGAGAAATGCATTAAAGAAGAATAAAGTGGCTTTAATACAAACTAAAATCGGTTGGAATCGGTCAATCCTTTACAAAGTTACGAACACTTAAAAATCATAAAAAATGATAAACATCTTAGGAATTACGTGAACCCGGAAAAAATTCATTTTGCTCATTTTTCCGACCGAATTACGAGAAACTTTCTGTAGAATTCCACATATGCATGCATTGTGCGCGCGCTCGTAAATTGCATTATACAGAAAGCGCTTTCAGGAATCCGATGCGTGCGGTTCGTGCGCCCTACTGCGTTAATTTGCCCACCGACGTATTAATGTGTAAGTGCGCGAAAGCATGAGTTATTCGGAGGAATCGTGTCTATCTGTGTGTGTGTGTGCAGGTCATGGGGAGAGAAAGAGGCAAACATTATGTATGAGATGTGGCGTGTCTGTGTTCACCAAGAACGACAACGCGAGAGAGTGAGAGGGTAGATAAGGGAAATTCATAAAGAGATCAACGAACGCGCGAGATAAGCGACGCGAGTGTGTTTTTCTTCTGTACGCGCCACGTCTCCGGTATATTGCGCATGCGTATATATATACTCGTAAAAGAGCGAGGACGTGCGCGAGACGCGGTATTGGACTTTATGGTATACTCCGCGGAAGACAGTTCCGAGGAAAATGTTTGACTTTGGCTCTCGCGCTTATATATGCACCCGTCACTTTCATCAAACGCCGACGGTTTGACACGGCTGTTGAGAATGTTTAGGTTATCGGTTTATGCGCCCGCGCGAATGTCTTCAATTATGTGTTGCAAAAATCGTTTTACAAATGTTTTTCATATTTATTGAAATTATGCATCACTAATTCTCACGATGTTTCCCATAAATTTTCGGTACATACATTTTTACATTTGTTCAGGTTTCATACTTACTTAGAGATTTATAAGCAAAAAAATGAGGAAAAAGAAACAAGTAAATCTCTAGGGACCGCCGGGCATAGCCAGCCATCTGCTGGACGCTCGACGTGCCATGGTTTTTGCATTCTCTGCAAAATGTGAGATGTGTCGTATAAAGAATTGTAACATGAGGCGTCGTCTGGGAAGTGGGTCATCCAAGAATCTTGATGAGAACAAACGTGCCTCATAACGGCACAGTGCATTATGATACAATCAACCAAATGAGTCTTGTCAGAAAAATGACTTTTCCAATGTGAAAACTTTCTTCATTTTGTCATGAAAAATAATATTCTTTCAGAAAATATGTATATGATGTGTGGCGGGGGGGGGGGGGTGTTTAGACGAGTCACTTAAAAATTGAAGTCAACTATATAGACGTTTTTTATTCCGACATAAGCTATTGCCGATTGTGCAAAATTTCGACATTCTATAAAACTAAAATCATATTTTTGAATGTAACAATTCACCTACTGCCTTAAGCATCAAATTTTATAAATACTATTTTACAGCCAATGAACAAAATTTCTAACCAGTTAGATTCGCTTTCATTGGCTGTAAAATAGTATATTTATAAAATTCGATGTTTTGGGACAGCAGGTGAATTATTACATTCGACAATATGATTTTAGTTACATAGAATGTCGAAATTTTGCACAATCTAAAGTAGTTGTATCGAAATCGAAATAGTCTATAGTTGACTTCAATTTTCAAGTGAGTGGTCTAAACATTGGACCCCCCTCCCCCATGATGTGTAACTGATGTAATTAAAATTAATAATGAAAAGCACGATCGATAACTTAAAACATTGCGATAATCAATAAGAATGAAAAGTATGAAATTCGAGCCAAGGTTAAATGAAATGTGAATGTCCACTTGAGTGCAAAACATATTCGCTCCGGAATTTATCAACTTTTTCCGTTTGATTAGGGCCTATTACCGTAACTCGAATTTTTTTCACGGTGCGTACTTATCCAGAAGAAAAATTTATAGTGCAATTTCGCGTTGATCATAATCTCAAATTTCAATGCTTACAAACTTTATTAATTATCGTCTTTTCACTTGCAAACAATATATGCGCGATCATAAAACGAATGTATTGCGTTTTAATATACGATGTCCTTCATAAAAATACGAATGAAAGCCTTGATACACCCGAACAAAATATTAAGATGTTACTGCATACAATGTGTATCGGATTACTGATTTTACCGACTGCACGCGATATTATCTCACTGATTTATGTAATGTTTTGATTCTTCGTGTCTCTCTCGTATCAGAGCTGATGCTGCTTTATTATATCTCAAGTATTTTCCACGTATACTAAAAAGCATAAACTTTTTACCGTGTCATTTTTATCGTTAAATATTATAGTACTTTGCAGAATGTTCATTCCTTTGATTTTACATATGTACACCATAAAATTAAAACCTTTCATTTCTTGGAATCTTGCTTATATTTTCATGTACCATCGGCACGCAACTTCGCATCAGTAAAAAAGATTCGTCCACCATTACACCGAAGCTTCTTTCTGCGAAAAAAACAAAGAAGCACAACCTGCTCTTACCTCTTATCCAGCGTTCCCTCATTTGCGCCCGCGTATGCGGCGACATTGTGACAGTATGGCAAAAGTCCCGTACAAAGCTCAGACTCGGAATTTGCCGAACGCGCACTGCAGGATTTTTTTTCGACGTTGAGCTTTGCGTACGCATACATACAGCACTGCTGTACACGTGAGCCTTTTGGTTCTTTTGATTCAAGGGATATATGCTGCAGGGGATTCTCGTGATGGCGATCCACTGCTGTAGCAGTGCGCTTTACAAGTTTCCCTTTGCACTGTGTGCCTTTTTCTCTTTCGCGGATTTTCAAGCGTATACATTAAAAAAAAATACGAATACGTACACACACGAGCCCGAACAACTATTTGGTTAAAGTAACTTGTTGTATAAAAAAGATAAAATATTTCAATAAAAGAATTATCCATTTTCGTAGGAAAAAGTTTTTCTTGTAAACTATTATATTATAGTAATAAAACTTTTCCTCAATATTTTTGTTTATAAAAATAATATTTTACTATTTTGTTTATTTTCTACTTTGGTTTTAAAACCTAGTGTATAAATTTTTTTTAAATAATATATTTATAATATAAATATATTATATAATATAAATATATTATAAAATATATTTTTAAATATTTTGTTTATAAATAAATTAAAAGTTTGAATACTTTGTATTTTTAAGTTATGCCATTATAAAAACATTAGTGGAAAAAAGTGGACATTCATACTAATTTTACAATTTAATTTATGTGCTATGAACAAATTTTTATAAAAGATTCAAGTTGTAAGCAATAGTTATTTCTCAAATAGGAAATTGCTATTTTTATAATTTTATTTTATCTTTTTCATAAATTAATAGTATAATCACATAAAATACTACGGCATGATCGTAAATAGAATTTGGGACTACGTCATTTGACGTCATGTCGTACTTTTATGAGCGTCATAACAGAAATGTTTAATGTATAAGATGATGCGCTGGAATTTAATTAACGATAAAGAAAATTCAAATTGTTAAATATTTAATTGTTATGTATTTTTATGTTTCAGGTGAGTTTCAAAGTCGATATATCTATTAAGTTAAACGTCTGCATTGTGTAAGTTGTACTTTCAAAAATTCAATTCGTATTGATTTCATTTATTCGCAATGTTGCAAATTGATTTAATCATTATTACAATGCTATAGTTAACTGTACCTTTAGTAACGTCAGTCATTCAGTAACTGCATTTGTCAATTGACTACTGAGTCATGGACCCGCAGTGCCCTGAAAACGCAATCATTTACCGCGTCAGTTGACATTCTTATTATGTTTTCTTATAGAGAAAGTTTGATTAGGTGTAAATTTCTATTACTAATGTTTGAGTATATTATTAATTAATATCTTACTTGTTACTAACAAACGTTTTCTTAATTATAAATAATATAAATTTGTAGAACTCTTATTTATTATTTAATTATATATATTAAAACTTATTGGGAGTGTAAAAAATTATCTTTACTTATTTATAAGAAAATAATTAGTATACAACTTGTTCTGAAAATGTATGTCTCGCTCAACATACTCTTATAGAACTCGAAATTCTGAACAAAAAGTTCCTTTACCGTTTTTCGATATGACAATAGTTTTTTGAGCATCAATGCCTGAAAATTGTTTATTTTCAATAGAAATTGTATATTTACAAATATGACCTTATGAATATAGATATACAATTTCTATTGAAAATAAACAATTTTGAGGCATTGATGCTCAAAAAACTATTGTCATATCGAAAAACGGTAAAGGAACTTTTTGTTCAGAATTTCGAGTTTTATGAGTATGTTATGCGAGACATACATTTTCAGAACAGGTTGTATAGAGGAAGAACGATTTTCTTTGTCAAACAATAACAAGCGTAAAAACTAACAAAACTATATTAATTTTTTTTAAATAAATTTTTTATTAAACTTTTCTAAATAAATTTTGTGGTACTAAAATTAATTGCAAGGAAATAATAAACCAATTCTATGAAAACTAATTACCAATGAATAAAGTAATTCTTTAAAAAGAGCCATTCGTGTTTGCATCAGTAATCCTTATTACAATTGGCTGTACGTATAGCAACGACGCGTCGTCTCCGAATAAAACGTACCTGCGAAAAATAAAATTTATTCGAACGGTCGGAATTTCACCGGTCGCCCACGCGTATATACGCACCGAATTAATTTATATAATTTCCCGCCGGTCGGCCACCCCGAGTCGTCCCAATTCAATTAACAATACAATACACCGGGGCCGGCATACTAAAGCGCTTAAAATCAGCGGCTATTCGCATTCGAAAGAGAGTGAGAGAGGCGCAAGAGAGAGAGAGAGAGGAGGCTGTTGTTGCCGTGCATGCCCGTTATACACGCGCGCTCGTGCATCACGCGCCGCGCATCGTAAAACCGAATCTGTATATAAGCGCGCGCGTGTTGAAAAAAAAGAAAGAATTCCTGCACTTCCGGCGTCCGTTGGACGCGCGGCTGGAAGCCATTGGGAGTCGCGCCTCGTATATTTCGCGCGCGCCCTGGCTTCTATCTTCGCCTTCTTTTATCGATTACCACAAGTCTCTCTTTCTCTATCCTCTTTCCTCGCGGGCTTTGTTGTTTTTCTTTAATTTACCCGTTCGACGTTTCTTTTCCGCGCTGTCGTCGTGCCGTTTCTTCTCTCGGGTGTGTCTATCGGTCTCCTATTTTTAATTCTGCGCCGACGTGTCGGGGGAATCCTTTTTTTCACGAACCACACTGGCTTCCTCTTTCTTCTGTCATTTTGCCGATTAGTCAGCGGGAAGTTTAGCAAGAGGTTTTATAATTCGGTAGTTTTTGTGAGAAAATTCTAAGCAGACAGTGTTGCGGCGCGAGAAAACTCAGGATTAATTGTCGCAGCTGTGCAGAAGATGTACTCGGCCGCGTATCAGCTTACGCAGTTTCGTTCGAATGGTCACTTAAATTTAAAGTGACCGTTAAAAAATATATAACGACAGCCACCGCGCGCTGCGTTTTAACGTAAAATATTTTCTTCTTTATGCGTTTTGTTTATATTACGGTGACACACGCATCGCTATATATTTTATAACGGCTTTAAATTTAACAAGTTGTTGTAAAATATTAGCTCAAAAACATAATTTCTTATGCTGATAAAAAGGTATTATCCATTTAAAAAATGTTTTTCTTGATTATTTTATACTTTATTAACAATAATAACAAAAAAAGAACGGAATTTCACAAAAACATTTTTTTAGTTTTAAATTCAAAATAACGTTCTCCGCCGCTCCCAATTACAGCGTAAATGCAGCTATTCGCTTCGACTAAAAGTATCGTTTTTCACTATCCTATATATAGAGTCGAAAAAAAGCGAAAAAAGCCGTCTGACGCTATGTCGTCGCAAAAAGTGCTGCGAGCGTAATTCGCTTTCCCCATACGCATTAATCCATCGACACTCGCTCTCTGTTCTCCATTTCTACGCCGCCTCTATTAGCCCTGTCTCTTCCGCTCTCTCTCTCCCTCTCTTCTATCTTTGCGTGCCTTCAGTATACTCTCTCGAATTCATGCAACTCGCGCGAGAGCGAAAAAGCAGAGACGGAGGCTCTCATTCATCTTGTACACTCACACACGCATACCCGCATATATACATTCACGTTCTACCTAATCGCTCGATAACGCGATCGAGCGTTTACGTAGACTCTTCCGCTCTTTTTCGGCTTTTTATCATTCTCGTCTTTTTTTTCTTATACGTTCTCTCGTTTCCTCTCGAACAAACCCCCACACAGTTAGAGCTTCACGTCTAGTCAATAAATGCGCAAAAGCTCAAAATTAACGTTCCTCTTATACCTATATACATTCTCCTGTGCACGTGCATGCCTGGATGGGTATGTGGATGTTTCTAAGAGCCGCGAGTGTTTGTCGCCTCCATAGTCAAGAGCCCGGAAACACGTCGTGTGTGAGTGGGAGGGGGGCGAAGGAAATCATAAAAATTGAAAGCGCGCGGGCGTGAGTCAAGGCGTATACGCACGCGCGAGTGCACGCGTAAAAGCCAGGGTAATCAAATTTTTAAGAGCCGACTGCAAAGAGAGAGAAGGGGGAGGGTGTCGTCAACGTCGCTTTTTTGTGTCTTCCTGATGACACCGCGCCGTTTCGAGAATTATAACGTGCTGCCGTTGTGCTGTTACTATACGCGCTCAGGTCGTTCTTCTTGCTTCTGTTACTGCTGCTACACTGTCAATTGACCTCGTATTTTGCGTAAGATTCGTCGTTACCCGGCGGAAACGTGACAGGAATTCATCTGGGCATAAGCGAAAACTTTTATTATTTTCGCGTTTACAGGTGAGGTGCGGTAGTAATGAGCGAGCTTAAAAGTTTCTTCGCCCCAACTCGCAAGAGCGTACAATTTAAAATGATGACTTATTTGCTGTAAAAGCTGTAGGATTTCCCTTGAACTTTTAAAAGTTTGGAGTTGAGAATTGTTTTACAAGTTTAACTAATTTTCGCATTGTTAGTTTATTTTACGTACAACATTAATTACACGACTAAAAATCGTAAATTTTGATGATTCATAATACACTATATTTATAGAAAAAGAATTTTATATAAGAGGATTAGGTGAGAAGAATCGATTATTCTTTTATAATACGGTACTCTGCTTATTTTCAAATATTAACTTTGTAATGCCTTACAGAATACATTTTTATAAAAAATAAATTTTTCTTGTTCCAATATATATAGTTTTCTTTTTCTGATAGCTGACAAGTAGAAAGATATTGAAATATTAAATTGCTTATATAATTTTTAACAAGGATAATTATAACTAACAACATCTAAAAAAAAACATTTGGTGAAAAAATTAAATCTGCAAAAATTTGTTAAGGATATTTATGTACGTTTGAGCGAGCATCCGAGAAACGAACATTCATCACGAAAAATTTGCACGTATATACGAAGTTAATTAAAGTATCCATTATACCCCAGCGTAAAAACAAAACGGGCGCGGCGAATTCAAATAACCCCGGAGCGATCCAATAATTAACGCGCGGAAAATCGTAAAACCGAGGGAAAAACCGCCTCCTCTCAGCTCCTTATTTATTCAGACGCGGGCGAGGTCGGGGGACGGGGAGAAAGGGGAGAGAGTAACGCGTGCATCGCAAAGAGAAGTCGGGAATCTCTTTCTCTCTTTCTCCCTCTCTCTGTACACATCTCAGCATAGTTTTTCCAGGGGACGACGGCTCCTCCCTCTGCAGAAAGAGACGGCACGACGAGAGCAGGCCAAAGAAAAATATGCTTCCTTATCCTTCCGCCAGCGCAGCGCGCCGTTTCGCATTAAGTAATGCTCTTTATGTCCCGCTTCTCTTCCGTTTTTCCTCGGCCTCTTTCTCGACTTTATCCGTCCGCGTGTACTTTCTCTCTCTCTCTCTCTCGCTACCCCTATTATGTACTCTATCACATCCTCTTCTTATTTATATAATTGTCCTTATCGCGCACTCGCTCTCTCCTCTTTTCGTCCACCCGCTCGTTCGCTCGCTCGTCCCCTTTTCTCTTATTATTTCCTCCGTATTTTTCTTGCTCGCTTTCTACCGCACACGTTGAAATGGGGCGAAATTGCGAGAGCGAGGACGACTTTTCTCTCGTCGCAGTCTCGTCGTCCTTAGAGCGAGTGTCGTCGTCGACGACGACGACGTTGTCGCTCATTATGACGGCGCTCGTTATATTACTCCGCCGCAGCTTTAAAACGTGTTTTACCCGACCGTCTCGATTATGAAAATGCGCGCGCATTGCGGAGGCTCAGTCGAGGCTCATGGCTGAATGAAAAATCACGGGGCCGCTGACGAGCGCTCTCTGTGCCACTGAATTAGGCCGAGTTCAAGAGATGTCTCAGTGATACGGGCGCAGATTTTCTCGTTATACGATATATCGGATTCACTTGTATATATACACTTTCGTGCATTTTCAAGAGGTTATGGATTACTTTTCAGTATTACTGCACTCGTTATTGACTATAAAACTTTTGTTTCTTAGCATATAATTTACTCGATCGTTAGAAAACAAAATATATTTTTGATCAAATAGAAATATGACGTACTGACTAATGAAAATTTTACTAATTTAAATGAAAAATTAATATTGGCTTTCTTTTAATCCCATTTTATTTCTCTATTTAGATTTTTATATTTTGTTGTGTAAAGTTTGTTTACTACATTGGCTCGAAAATAAGAAATAACCTGTATTTACGGGTCGATACGTATAATTTACTCCATCCACTTTAGATTAGCCATGCTTGAAAATTGAAAAATTTTCAATTATAATTACCTGTCTGTTATCCGCTTGATGAAACTTCCCCTATTTATTCTTTTTTATAGTAAATCTTAAAAAATGAGTTCTTGGGATCGTTGGTTAATGGGGTAAAAGAGATTAATTACTTTTATGAGAATATATATTAAAATTTAAAATTATATTTTCGTGAAAAATATTAATTTTTGTTAAATAAAGTTCGCAAAGATTTATTTAAATAATAAAATACTACATGAATATATGATTTCGAAAAAAAACTTTAGAGAATAATTAAATTAAATTAAAAAATTATAAGCTTTCAACATAATCTGACGCTCTGACTAAGCTCATTTATGGTAAATGCACAACGTACAGTAAACAGAAACAGCACGTGTTGCAAAAAGGACACGAAAGCTTTGAAGAACCTCGCGACAGACATGTTCAAAATAAATGCTCTGTTCTAAATCCACGGACTTGGTTGTGCACGTGCCGATATCTTTGCGAGCATTAAATCCTTTTTATGCAAGCGTGGAAACGCTGTGTCTCGGGGGGCTTTCGTGTTGTTATCCATGACTGTTGCCTAGGAAAATAAACGTTGGCCCATTGTCATGAGGATTTTCACAAGCACTTGCATATTGATAAAGTGACAAAAAAAAGAAAACATCGAAACATTGTTATCTATCACGGTTCGTCAGTGGACTTTTAGTAGAAGCTACATTAACTGTATAAAGGACAATAATTTCTGTTTTTATTAATGCAGATTTTAAATATAAACAATTTTATAGGCAATTTTACTTTACGAAATTTGTGACTCTCGTTCTAAAACTTCTTCTTTAATATAATAAGTGTTTCAATTTTACTCAAGTTTTTAGTTATTACATTTCTAAAAACTCAAAATCAGATTACAAACGTTTTTAAATTTTTCATTTTAATAAATTTCATTTTTACTGAATATGGTTTAACAGAGTTGAAAAGAATTTCAAGCTGCAGTGTAATTGCATTTTCTCTCATGTCTAATCTCGTTCTCAGTCTGACTTATCTCCTGTCGCTTTTCCCTTTCAATTTCCTTTGCCCCGACCTTCCCTTTGGAGTTCTTTTTGGTTACCTTCCAGCTCAGTATTTTTGTTTCTTTTACTTGTATGCAAACTTTTATCACGTAGTTTTTCACTTTTACCGTCCAACTTTAATCTTGAGCAATGCATTATTTATTTGGATTCCCCTAAAATTTTAATACCATTCCTGGGTTTTTCTTGTATATGATTACTATTTCTTTGTATAGCAAGCAACTTCATAATAAATTCTAAAATCTTTCGTTTCGTATTAAAATTTGTAATTCCATTTGAGTATAGATGAGTATCTGTATTTATATTATGAGAGGGTTGTTTTCTTCTTTTTTGAAATATCCTCATTTGCATAATAGATCGAGTTCGTAGAACAAAATTTTTCATGTACTTTTTACGCTAAGCCTGAGCAGCAAAATTGCTAAAAATGTATGCAAATATATACTCGAAATCCAGTTAAATCTAAACAAGCTGTAAAGAAAGTTGTATTCTAACATGCGTGTACCATATCTCAAATGAGATAGATACAAAATATACACATATACTTTATACCAAATGAATGCAAACGAAAAACTGAAACGTCCATTGCCGACGATAAGAGGGACGTAAAAAAGTGAGAGAAAGAGGGAAAAGAGGTCACATGAAAAATCTGGAGAATCCAATTTACACTGGCTATCGCGATAACGTTTGAAGAAAATCGAACGGTGAAGTTAGCTTTTGTGATTAGGAAGTGTACTTCCCCACTCGAACTTATTTTTCCTTCGTTTCCGGCACTCACGCCCACTTTTCATTCTTATCGTCCTTTTCCTACGAGTGTAAGCGAATATCGAGGTTTTCTTCTTTTCTTTCGATGAAAAGCACTAGTTTCATCGATTATTGCATACTTTTTACATTATTTGATTGTATAAATGAATTTTATTATAAACTACTTTACATCAAAAGACATTTTAGTTTCCTATTTTAATTTCTCAAACAAATATCCACCCACAATGTATTTTAGCAACCTTATAAATAAATATCCACTTTCATTATTACAATTTACTAATAGTACAAATAGTAGAAATTTATTTTATTAGTTTCTGCAAATTATAAACAATACAATTATGTAAGGTATATGGAACAGTGTATATACATTTCTTGATTACATGAAAATTCGTAACGATTAAAACTTGCTATAATTTTCAGAAAATGCTTTATCACATTATATTCCATTTATTAGAGGGGACAAATCCTCTATATTCCAAGCCAACATCTAACAATAAATAGCATTAAAATATACAAGTTGGACAAGTTAATCGAGGAGGCGACCGCAGCGCACGCATCACCTCTCCTCGCAAATCCAACAACAACTCCGCAAGCGTCGTTAGCTCGTCGTCGGCGCGCTTGCGCGGCAAAATCACGAGACCGCCAATTTCAAAATCTTCTTACGAAGCTCATGCGCGCTCCCGTCGTCTTCCCACCTACGCGCGCGAACTTTCTAACGCACTCCTGCGAAAATTTTCCGCGCCGCCTCGTCCTGAACGAACGTGGCCGCGAGCAAAGTTGGCGCAATTAATTAAACGCGCGTTAATTCGACGCACAAGTTGTTGCAGCGTGGCAGCAGCGGTGGCTTTAACAATGTACACTTGAACTTACAGCACTACTTCGTAATTCGCAAACTGCACTTGTCACGCGCCCGCGCTCCGCCCAACTTCGCGGCAGCTCGTTATACCCGCGCGCGGCCTTATACGCAAGTCGCGGAGGATCATGGCTGCTGCTGCTGCCGGTGCGCACTGTACGGGCTAACGATTCTTGATGGCCAGACGAGAGAAGTTGCGTTCGCCGCTTCGGAATTATATCGCTAATCATTTTTCGAGTTTAGTATCCTTTGTGTTTGCGTTAAAGGGAAGGTGAGTTACCGTTAAGTGTTTGGCGTGTTATTGTGTGCTAAAGAGCAGCGCAGTTTATGCCCCGAGCGCCGTTTCTTTTATTACAACTTATTATTAGTCATTTTTTAATGGCAACAGTTTAACCAGTTCTTAGCGGCGCACAGATTTATATTGATAATTATAATATAACTGTAGAATTTAATTGTTTTGTTTACTGGAGTGATTCATAGTGCACTTAATTTTTATATCATCAGAAGTTAATGTAATTATATTCAGTAATAAATTTAGACGATTCCATACAGAAAGGCGCAATTTATGGAGGTAACTTGTAATAAATGTTAATTAGCGGTCGTTATCGATAAGAATTGAAATCCATACCAATGAATTATTAATAAACAATGTTATCTAGCGCTCATATAATCGAATGCGAATATTTTCCAGTTCGCCAATTGTCAACAACTCGATCACATATATCAGACACTTTTTGAAAATGTATAAAGAATCAGACTGCAATCAATTCTCACTGCACTATACACTTACAGAATATACCCAACATCCTCTCTCACCTCACCTCGTATATAATATATTTGCCGCAGTTTTGCATCTTACTCCGAAATTCTTCGGCAAATGCGCCTCGTAAATTCCGAGGGCATAAACGCGCAATCGACGCAGCGCGGAAGTATACAAACATAGACATACATATACACACGGACGGTATCGGGAACAGCGAAGGGCCAAAACGTTCGAGCAGTTTATCATCCCCCATATCATCCTCCTACCGTCCGATGCACAGCGAGTGCGCGCGTGAGCTCGTGAAGAACGGACAATCGATAACAAAGAGCGCAGCGCGTTGCGTGCACCGGTGTGTATCTATCTTACTTACACCCGACGTTTCGCCCTCGCTCTCGCACGTGTGTGCTGGGGCCGTTCAGTCGTGACGTATAATATTTCGACTGCGCTCGAATTTTCGGCCTCCGAAGTGCGCTTTCGGCATGGGGACGCGCAATAGTGTGCTAACGAGAAGGAATGTGCATCGTATATGATGGATTTTCGATATAACCTTATTTGTGTAGGTGCTGTAGTATATAACGCACCTCTGGTAACTTATAAACGTTGCAAGCTTAAATCACACAAAAGAAAAATAAACTATACACATCTCGTGCTATTTTTATAAACTTGTTATAACCGATGTACAGAGCGATTTCGCAGCTTGAAATTCATTCTGGCGTACCGCCGTCAGCCGTCAGCCTTTACAGGGGAGTTTCACATGCATGGATATACGCATAAACGCGCGTGTCAAAAGTCCGATGGCCCGTGAAAGCGCTCGCCTCTCTGTCGCGATGACGCGAGTCGATCCTGCGGATGGCGCGCGAGTTGGATTTTGCATTTACTTTTTGGGGGCTACATTGCCGAAATTTCGTGGCTGGGAGCAAACGTTGCGGGTATTGGCCCATTGTCACCGCCATTCCAGCAGCACACATGCATACACACTGGTGTTTACGGTAATGTCGGTGAGATTTTCCCGCCAGCCTGCATGCGCGCGTATATGCTTCGGTGAGCGAAGCGCGGTGGTGCAGGAATGGTTTTGGAAATTGGGATGTAGGGGTCGAGATAGAGAGAGAGAGAGAGAGAGAGAGAGAGAGAGAGAGAGGGAGGGTCTGTAAACGAGCTGCATTGTATGTTTTGATTTTACGGGCTTTATACGAGAGTTCAAGGAAAAAAGGTGAGAGAAAACTCGTATCGTTATAGTTTAGATTTAACGAGGAGTTCATTAATTAAGCTGACGCGGTGGAGTATAGTTGTGTGAAAAAGAGTTGAGGTGGAAAACATCATCAAACTTGTTTATTATTTTGAAGTTTAAAATGTGTTATATTTTTGAAAATCTACTGAATGTGTATAACTACAATTGATTACTTATTGAAACTATAACAGCATGAGCTTGATTAGTTCAAATGCCATGTCTGTCAATGAGACTAAGGTCGTCACCGCTGTCAGTTTCTATCAACTAGTTCTTGTTTCAAACTTGTCAAGTGATAACATGTGGAAATATACTTGCGATTTGATCCATGACTTTACAAAATTAGAATATTATATGCTACTGTTTTGCGAGCTTATGGGTAACAACTTAGAGATATCGATAAATGTGGTAAAGGGTTGCAAACCATCACCACAGTAAAATTCAGTTTATTTCATTTTTCAACTTTCACGTTATGATGAACAACGCTTTAAAAACTAGTTATCGATCACGCATGAAAACCTCGCAGACAAGCGAAAAAGTTCGAGCTTGTACCTTGAAATTTGCGACAACACGCACCCCATGCGTCGTCACGACAAGGCGTCACAACCGTAAAGAAATCTAAAGAATCCTCGCGAATCGAAGGCAGGTTCACAGGCTGCAGGAGGCGAGTAAGAGAGACTCGCTCGTCCCGCGGGAATCCGGATTAAGTCTGGCGCGCGTGCCCGGCATGCGCGAGCTCGCAGCTGCTCCGAATCCCGGACGAGAGTATATAAGAGCTTCCGCACGCGTCTTCTTTAAAGGGAGAAATAAGCTACGTACGCGTGCGCTCAAGCAACGTAATATATACACACGCGTCGCTCGTGTGTGCGAGCGTATTTATGTATGGCGCGGTAAACGCCCGCAGTATCATCCCTCCCGAGTTTAGGATTCCGACGAACGAGTCTCGCGTGATCCGCATATTCTCCTGCCGCCGAGCGGCGCGGGAAGATCTTTTACCCTGTAGTTATGCGCGAATAGCATGGGGCCCAGGGAAAAGGTGCGCACGCTAGAAATTCTAGGGGGTTTTAGCGTTGCCCCCGCCGTTGCTTGGGGTGCGCGGTATTTTTACGGGGAGCTCGCCTTGTGATTGTGCTTCCATTGCTCCGCGGGAGCTTTTCAAAAAACAATTTTTTACTCGCTCTGTCGATATGAGAAGTTGTAAAAGTCCTTTTTCACGGTACGCGAGCTTTTGAATCACAAAGGCGTACGCGAACTTTTTCCCTTTCAACTTGGATCTCAAGCTTTTTATAATAATTTTGCTTGTATAACCATTATTATTTCATTTTAATTTATCATTTTTTACATTCTTGTATGACATTGATGATTTGTTTTGAATTTATATATATATATATATAAATCCTTTTCCACTATCCGATAACGAAACTTACCCTTTTTCAAATCGCACGATCTCTGTATACGTTGACATCAGGAAAATATCCTTGGCATCGTACCCTCACACAAGCTTTCTGTTGAAATAGCACACATTTACGTTTCTTAAATCGACCACTTTACGTAGAATCCGTAAAGCGCGCACACGAGCTTTATGTACGGGGACGTTTGCCATCTTCCATTATTGCCCTCGTCTACCGCGACCCTTCATCTGCCACTCTTGTGTCTACACTTTTCTGGCTCTTTTCTTCTCGGTGCGCTTATGCGTTTTCATTCGCCTTTCCTGCAAACGGTCTTTTCCTTTAAGTCGCGTTTCTCATAAGATTGCATTTACTATACGGGTTTCTTCTATCTCGATTGCATCGAATATTTACTAAAAGTATTAAAATATGATCTTTTTACAATTTTTCCAATATTTTTTATTAGCAATTTTCACGCAAAATGGTACGTTTACTTATTTGATCATGGAAAATCTGAATAATGCGAAACATCTGTCACACAGTATGGACACCGACGTGTCTGGCTTTTCGGTATTCTCCGTTTATTTTATCCATTCGCGAAGTCACGCACAACCATTGCTGCTCGCTTTATTCGTTTTACATTGCATCGTGATTGTCGTGCGCTGAGAAATTTTCTGGTTCCACATGTATATCTATGTGCGCATTTCGCGTGTATTTCCTTGCGTACTCTGTCTGTCTTCTCTCTCCTCTTCTTTCGCGCAGCAGCGGAACGCGAGCATCTCTCCAAGCTTTGTTTGTGTATAGAGAAAGAAGAGGGAGATGGAGAGTTTTGGAAGGCATTTTTCTTTTATCTTTTTTGACGTATGCGATGTTTTGTCACCGGGGGGATGCTTTTGAATTTTTGGTGCGCGAAAGCGCGGGGACGTTTACGAATGGCGAGCTTTGCGATATCTGTGTACAGACGATTTATTTCTTTGTTACTTGTTTGGTGCAGAACAGAATGGCGCTGGAATTTCTTATCTAAAAGCTTCCATAGTGTATGGAAGTTTCTTATTTATGAAAGCGACTTTGGTAAACATTGCACGTTATTAAAGGCTTTTCTCACCCAATTTTAAATATCTTATTATGTTCATCACTAAGAAGGTAGTAATTATCAAACTTATATCTTAAGCAAAAAATAGCAATAACTGGACCATAAAATAAATTTTCTTTATTGGAAACAAGTCATTGTTTAATTAAATATGTGCAATCATGTGCACTCAGTGGTTATCTATATTCTTTGAGAAATCGCTCTAAATTTAGCAATATGCACCGAGACCACATTAATAATATACTTTTGATTGTCGATCGGTGTAAATTCATTAATATCAGTGAATTTCACTGATTATGGGTATAAATTAAGTTAATACGACTTGATTGAAGGAAAACAACGATAAAACTTGATAATTGTTTAATGCGTTCATTCACTTTTCTAATGTACCGTAGACAGTATATTTTTAAATTGTGTAAATAACAATAAAAAAGATTAATTATTTTTATAAAAAATGTATAAATTATATGACGAAAGTAAGAAATCGATTAAGTTTACTACTATATTTACTATAATAGATCTATTTTTAATGTCATTATTAATCACAGCTATTAAAGACATTATTACAATAAAAACTTAAAATTGCAAAAAACCTATTTCTGGTACTTCTGTACGTATCACTTTGGCAGAGCATAATTGTGTACATGCCCGTGCACAATCCTACTTCAAAATTGCCGCCTTAAAAATTTCCCACCGCGAAACAGCACATTTCGCCACAAGGCAAGCAACGACTTGCAATAAGAATTTTCTCAATTTTTCATTTAATATCCGTGCGACCAATATCGTCGTGTAACCTTGTGTATAGCCGTTATTCGCGCGAAAGTGGCTCATATTGCATTCACCCAGATTGTTTCCGCCATGAGTCGCTAGCCCCGCGTGCTTTCGAAAAGCCCGAGCAGCATCTCCCCCGCTCCCTCTAGGAAATAAAATAAAGAGAATCGCATCGCGACTTTCTATTCCGCTCTCTCCTCGCTCGCGCGTATAGCGTCGTGTCGACTTAGAATTCTCCCCGCGGCGTCCTTTGAAAGCCGCCGCTGCTACTGTGCGACACTCCATTAGTCCCGTGTATATAGTATAGCGCAATATGCCGCAAGCTCGCGTTTGCTCTTTTTGCCACAACGACGGTGGCGGCGGCGGCAGCGTTGGTTTCCGGATCCGGCGAGAGAAATTCGCATCCGGCGCCGGATGTGGAGTCGAGCGCAGCTCCGCGATCCTCCTCCGCCGGAATGCCAATGACGGGCCGCGTCATTGTCGCGCAGCCGCTCTCCCTCTTTCTCTCTCTCTCTCGTTCTCTCTCTCAAGCTCCAGCTCCAGCTCGATTTCCTGCACCAGGGCGAGCCGAATGGCGAAATTTCGAAAGGGAGAATGAGGAGGGCCCTTCGTAGTCTCGGATGGAAGCTTGCTCGGCAGGGATGATTAGAACGAGGAGAAGAGAACGCAGAGGAAAAGGAATTTTTAATGAACGAATTTTTAATGAATTATTATCCGTGAGCATAGAGTTCGTTAGATTGTCCGCGCTGTGGGCTGGGGGAGCTATTGGCTGGTGAGAAAGATCGAAAGAGCGTATAATGAGGGAGGGTTTTTTTCGCGGCAGTGATAAGTAACTTTTAATGAAACCTTTCTAATGCTGGGCGTGGCAGTTTCATTCTCTACTTATATAGAGAATGGAATAGTATTTCTAATCATTAACTTATTCATTAATTTAAGGTAGAGTAAATATTATTCTAAACTTGTATCTAGTTGAAGTTTTAATACGAATTCGTATTAATATATTTTTTTTAAATAATGAGATATTTTAGTAAGTTGGTTTAATCTGAGTTTTATAATTCAAAAAGATTTACGTAATATTCAATTACGCGGTTGCCCTTAAGCTTCAAGAGAAGCCGTATACGTTACCTGCTTGTAATCCGCTCTTTGAATTGAGATAAATTCTTTGATTTAGCAATATATGGGCCATTCATGTTCATCGTAACAAATTACAGCATTTTGAAGTATCATACAAACTTTAATATTTCCTTTAAATTTTTTAATACGAACCATTTATTAATTGAGTTTAATATGTATAAAAATCTTGTATCTGTTTGATAATTTTCATTTTTTATCAAGAGAAAATTTTGTTAAGTAAGACGGTAATGCTAACGAAAATAAAAATCAACTCTGTAACGAAAGCCATTATTAAATGATCAAAAATTAGAATGCTCCCATTAAGCAAAATAAACAAGTGAAAAAGAGACATATCAATTACCAGCACGATAGTATGAAAAAGGCAGGTTGTGATCGAACAATGATAAAAAAAAAGAATTACTTTGAGAAACACATATTTATCAATAAATATTCACGTTGATAAAAGGAGAACCGAAGTTAAACAATATTCAGTTTAATCAATCTATGTGAAATTTAAAACAAAGATAAAACGATATCTGAAAATAACTTAATTTTGCGTCTTTTCCTCACTTCCTTCTCCCATTATTTCTTAAGAAATCCCGCCTTCAGCAAACGATCATCTCCTTGCTCACCATCCTCCTGTTTCTTACCTCTTTGAAGAACAACAGCTACTCCACACAACCGCACACATACACTCTCGCTACCTGTATAAAAACACGAGCGAAAGTCAAGCGTATACGCACGTTATGTGTGTGTATATATATATATATATATATATACACGCGCTGTAGACAGGACAAAAGCAAGAGCTCGCAGCCTCCGGTCATGGAAAAAGGAGTATTATAGCGATACACACACAAACACATGAGCGGTGGAATATGCGCGTACACGTGTGAGCTACTCGCCGTGGCTATAGGCCGTGTTTGGTCAAGGAATACCGCGGGTCACGTGGCTGCACGTGCACGCCACGTAACTTAGCTCGGCAGCCAGTTGCCATTTACGGCGGACGTACCCGCGTGTATATAACGACAGCGAGAGAGTGCCGTACGCGCTTATATATATATATCGGGGACACATGTTCGAGCGTTTAAACTTCGCTTCGTGGTGATTTATTCGATAGGCTTTATGGGAAAATTCGATTTCGAAGGCTCCTAGAAGAGGAAGAGGCATTGAACGTTCTGCTGACTGGACGCGAAATGATGAGTGCATATTTGAAGTTCCCGGGGGAGAGGTGTGATGTGAGTTTAAAGTATAGGGATTAGAAGGAAATTTAAGCTTTTCAAGTTTATTAAATGGGTTTGAATTTCATAGGAATGCTGGGATTTTATGAAAAATCCATTATTTTAAATGGAAAGGAAAGTGCTTACGTTGGCCGGCGCAGACGACACTTTCACTTTCTCGCAAATTCAACCTGTTCCTTTAATAATATCTTACAATACGAAACTGCTAAGAATCACTAAAAATGTTATTCTTGATTAATTAATCGCAACTTTGAAGGACACAAAAGATATCTCCTATTTGTTCTTACCAATACAGTCTTAAATTTATGTCGACTTTTTTTAATACAAATGACGTCCGCCAAAGACAATGCTTTTGTACACATATGAACAAAAAAAACAAAAAAAATAAAAAACCTGGGAGGCAAATCCATTACCTGTACTATCGAGACAGCGATAAGTTTTGACATATTTTATCGACGTCCAATCACAAACACAAAGGTAGAACCCAAAACGACAGCCGCAGGTATATATACATCTACAATCATTCATTCTTCCCTTTCTTTTCAACAGTCCAACACACGACTCTGTATACTACACAATATAAAAAAAGCCCAAGATCACATGCGCGCGTTCAAAATTCAGCTCTCGCATCGTGCGCGCGCGCGCGCGCGACTGACCCAAATCAAAGCTTCCTGTCGCCATCTCGCACGCACACCGGGCCGCTTATCTCGCGTGTTGCGTCCCACGAAATCCCTGCGGGGTCTCCTCCTCCCTCTGCATGCGTTTTTATCGGGACCTGTTTATACAGCGCCAGAGCAAGAGAAGAGCACGCGTAGATAGCGCGTGATAATGACACGCTGGACACAGCTCTCTTTTTTCAAAAGAGAAGATAGCGCATACGGCGCGTGCATGCAATGGGTTCTCGCCCGTTTCTCCGAATATATGATACACATACTGCAACAGTGACGGTCTGCGCGCTGCTTCTGCTGCGCCTCTATTGAAAAAGAAGGCATGGTGCTGCGGGGATTAAAAATACACGGCGGGATGACCCACTGATTCTCTTTCTTTTTTCATCTCAAGAGAAAGAGAGAGAAAGAGCGGAGGCAACAGCAGCCGCAGTCGTTTTCCGTGAATCGGCACGGACGGACCATACGGCCTCTAAGACGCTTATAGAAGGGAAGTATCGTTTTTCAAGTGCCGGAGCGTCGCTGTCGTGGCCTTGGGATCTCGAGGCGACGACGACGACTTGGAGCCCCTGTGCGCCGCTGCTGGTGGAGCATAATTCTTCGCTCGGTCGAAGGATGTATGTGAGATAGGTCGTCGCGATCGTGTGTATAAGCGATTCCAGATTTATGCGCCTCCGATGAAGGAAGAGCGCCTCTGGGATGTGCTGCGTTGTGTTGCTTGGGTCGGCCTGATGTAAAAATGATGGCTGAGAAATAAGATTCGGGGTTTGAGAATAGAATAGAACTGATGTTGATGCTTTATTTTTGAACTTCTCTGCTGTAGGTTAGTTTTACGTGAGTCATGATTTAAGATGGTTATAGGTATAGAAGTGTTGTTGTTATGCTTATGTGTCACTTAAAAGATTAGTTGAAAGAAAAACATTATTAATTATTCAGTGAAACTATCCAATTCAAGAACAATTACCTTTTATGATACTTTATTGAAACCTGGTTTTTAAGGGAATTTAATATAGATTTGCAAAAGATTTTGTTAATTCAACGTTCGAATCTCAGTAAGTCTTAAAAAGCATTTATATGCTCTTTCGATTCGTGCTGTTAATCATTATGACACTGATTAACGTCAACAATCAATTATGAACATATATTTATTTTTCGTAGTTATCTAGTAGTCATAGAACTTTGTCTTCTCTCTTTGTTATTATGCATCTAACTTCATTAGAATGCACCATGCAGTGTTGTGTACTCTAGCATTAGTAGTAATTATATACACAGATGTCTCAGTAGTAGTTAGTTGCACACCTTATAACTCTAAATTGCGTATTTTGGCACATGCGGTCCGAGTTGCCTTAGTTACTATATTACTTTCCTTGGTACGTCAAATTAACCAAGTTATTATGTTAAACACAACCTCGCATTAATCATAAGAAATATCATTTTGATTTGAAATAATTTTCGTTAAAACTTTTTCTAAAAAAAATGAGAGATCTTCGCTTAATTTCGGACCCTGTTTTACGGAGCAAAGTTATTTGCAAAATAAAAGTTACCGTTATACGCGTGAAAATTACGAATATAGCATCATGAGCCGCAACGCTGTAGCTAAAAAAAAACAACCATCGCTGCGAATTAACGAAGCGCGAAATTAAAATTTCTCTCGATTATTCACTCCCGTTTTCCCCCATCCCAAGCTCAAAAATTCATCCGAAATTCATCTTGTCCTCGAGAACGAATGAACTCCACGCGGAGATAGTACCTCCCACTATTCTTCCTCTCGCTCTACAAATTACGAGGATTTTCGCAAATGCGCCGGAGCATTGAATCGATCTCCTCCCTCCCACTCTTGATCTTGCCTCCCACGCGGAATAAATCCACGTCCGGCAAAGGGACTCGCCTCGGCATGCATGCATGCATGCATACAAAAAGAAAGAGAGGGATTCTCGTCCGAGCTCGAGCATTTGCATATTTGCTCGAGCGCGAGAGCAGCAACGGGGCAGCGGCAGCGGCATTGCTATAGCTTTCAGCGTGATGATACGTGTAAGTATAATACGGACGGCTGCTGTTGCTGCTACTGCTCGTATGTAAGAACCAATCAACGAAATAGCCGCACTAGGTGTACGACGAATGTGTAGTAGGTGAAACATGGCTCATATACAGTCTGAATGGGAGCGTAAATGCGAATTTTAGACGACGACGCTTAGTTCATGTACTGAGTCTGTACATGCAAGTGGACTTTCTGTGGCTAAATATACGTATTCCGGTAAGGTTCAAATGAAAGTGAAAGTTATTGCTAAAAATGTGACGACATTTATCGACCCATTTTCTAAGAAAAATTACATTAATGTATTTTTTCATTTAAAAATTCTATGAGTTTTCAAAGTATTAAAAAAAGTTACAGCCGATTAAGCTTAAATGGCCATTGTATATAACTCATCTCAAAAGCGATTACACGCCAGTGTGAAACGCCGAGAGAAGGTTACGTCTACAAAGTATCCTGACGTTCACGATACTCTCTGATCCAAAACAATGTTTCCAAGGTAAATCCACAATGCAAAAGTGACGCGCAAACAAAGGTTCGTACTATAGACTGAACATTTTTCTTCGCCCTCCCTCTTCCTTTCTCCCATTCATTCCCCGCAGCTCACCGTTGTGGTCGACTGCCGCAGGCCTCAGGGGCCAAACGAGAGGCTCGCCGACGCGTAAACTGCCTTAAATTGAAGCCATTAACGCGTACAAACAGTGGCTATTAGCACGTGTGTGTATTATACGCACTTATACGTCGCGAGGTACCAAAGTACAGGGGTCTAGGGGAGATATTACGAATAAAATAAATATGTCGAAGAAAAAATAAATATAATAATTTACTTTTGTTATAATAACGTCGTAGCCATAGTTAATAGACACAAAATATATAGCTGATAATCGTTTTTTTCAAATCTCTTCTACATAATATACTGTTCGAATAGATGTTGGAAAACGGGGGGGGGGGGGGGGCGAGGGAGAATAGATCGGCATGATTATAATCTCATGGATTCTTCGATCGAAAATTTTGCGAGCATGGGCTCTCTTTATATACGACTTAATTGGAAATTTCTTGAATATTACGAGGAGGCTTCTTATTCACACGTTGAATGAAATATGGCACACGGTCAGAAGTAGCTAGGAACACGGAAGAATGAACATTCTGTATACTATACGTCATTGTTAGCTAGTCAAAGGAACAATCATTAAAATGAGTCGATGGGTGGAAAAGTAAAAATTACTCTTATTATTCTCAATTAATTTAGTTGTACTTAATTTCAAGAGAATTAAAGTAATTGTTTAACGTATGTTAAACGCGGGACTTCAAGAACATGATTCGGAGAAATAAAATATATTTGACCCTAACTATCTATTTTCCAAGCTCATCTATTTTATCGAGTAAAATATAATTCGTCACTTGGTTGATGAAAATATGTTTACTGAATATCGAAAAATCTTCATTATCAAAAATGCAGGAATGTATTTTCCTACGGTTCATGCATAGGCTAATTAAAAAAAATTGGTTAATATGTCTATTGTGGAACGTGTGACACCAGGGAAATAATGTATAACTATAAGCGCCATGACCCCTAAAACAAAAGAACTGAATCAAAGACACCACAAAGCAGGAATTGTTGAAGTTTATATGTACAAAATCGATAACTCTAGTAAAGTTTGCGCGCAACCATGCGCGTCTCGCATTGCGTCGCAAATGTCACGCACGCGACCCGCGGAATTTAATACTTCGACCGTGGCTGTTGCAACATTTTTCGTATCCCAGATTCGCTAAAGCGTCGTTGAACTCTTTTCAATTACGCGTTCTCTCTCTCTCTCTCTCTCTCTCTCTCTCTTTCTTCTTTCTTTGGTGCGTGAATCGTCGACCCAATTTTCGTAGGAATAGAGACAAACGGTTGCGCTGGACTATTTTTTCTTTTTCTGACCTAGAAGGCACAAATACGCGCGATTGCAGGTACTATTGGAATAGTTTGTTTCATATTGTGTTCCAGCGTTTTGATCCTTTTAATTAACACCGCGTGTGCTGCATTGCGCGCCGCCTGCGTTACAACATAGCCATTGTGGCTGTTTTGATTCTCTTTGAGGGAAAAAAACACTTTTATCTTTTATATTTTTACGCAAAGTTTTGGTGAAAGAGTTGCTAAAAGAAACAGGTGTCAAGTTGACACGCAAGTATGTAATCAACCTGATTTTTACGCGTTATTCTTCAATCACTCTTTTCTTAAAATAATATTTTAACGAGGACGGATTCATTGAAGACTGTGTCTATTTTAATTTTTGAGCGATGATATTAAAGAGAAAATTCATGAAATCAAAAAGATTTTATACACATATAAAATCCTGAATCAATGTTTCCTTTCTTTTATATAATTTTTTCGTGACTTTTAATCCGTTTAATTGCTTAAAAACACATTGAGTAACAAACAAGTACGAATTAAGACAAAATGGGATTTTCAGGTCACAGTTAGCACTTTGAACATATTTATACACAAGCGCGTGTATGTGCAAGTACGTGCACAAAATATTATAATAATCTTTATATAACTTATGAAATTTTTAATGTAAAAATTAATAAAGCAGAGGTAAATTAAAATCGATGTAGTATTCATATGGAATAATAATACACTATTAACATTTCAAGGTATATTTAATAAATCTATATTTACAAAAATTAATTGTTGGATAAATTATTATTTATAAAGTTCATACTTTCTTTACATCAAAATAATAAAAACTCATTTCAAGTAGATTTATGATTAGCGGAGTCGGTAACAAAGAACATCGCTATCATGTTGATATATTATACTACATTATATACACGTTTTTCTCATTATCAAAAAATGATCTAATTTCAATAACCAGACAATGAAAAAGAACATGAAGGGAATTAATTTGATAAATGTGAATAGAGAAATAACAGTAACAAATATTATACCCAATAATAGAATGATTGCTTCTTAAGTCAATGACAAGAAAAGTCTAAAAAGTCTAATGTGAATGAACACAACAGCAATCAAAAGAAAAACATTCTAGCTGGAAAAAAGACATCATCCGCAGCGACTGCAACATCCTGTGCGCGGTAATCCTTTAAATTGTAGAGACGCGAACGTGGACACCTCGCGACTGGCAATTACGGACGCATTTAGGAAACGAAGAAAGCGAGGCAGCCCTGCGCATCCAGCCACCCACTCCCTGATTACCAAATTAAACTTTCAAGTCTCATATCGTGGTGCGCGAAGTAGAAAAAGACATAAAGAAGAGAGACGGACTCAGCACGGCGCGACGACATTGTTATTCCGACCGTCGAGTTTCCGGTGTGTGCAACGCGCGCATCATCGGGACAGTACGAGAGAAAGAGACGGAGAGGCGCGGGCGCCGCCGCTCCTCCTTGGAACGGCTCATTCTCCCCGCCTACGCTGCGCTCCAAAATGCTTTTGTAACTTGCTCTCTGTCGCTCTCTATCTTTCTCGCGTGCAGAAATAGTAAGTGCTCTTCTGGCCCCTCGCGCGTGCGCATGCGCTCGTTACTCACCACCTCTCGGCGTCTTCGCGCGTCCGAGCGAATGAATAATTAAATAGACGAATGGCGCGCTGCCCCGAGAATTAGGGAAAGCACAAGAGAGGAAAAGAGAGAGGATGGGGGAGGCATTAAGCAACGTCAATGTTTATTGGAAGTTTTCGGCGGGGCCAAGGCTGAGAGTGGAAGAGTTATCTCGCTTTTAAGGACTTTGTTTTCGCAGGCGCGCGAATAGTGGCACGCGCCAAAGCTGCAAGCCGGTCCGCGAGTTCCGATGCTAATTTTCCCTGTCAGCTTGTGCACTGCAGCTGTTCTCTCTTTCTCTCTCTCTCTCTCTCTCTCTCTCTCTCTCTCTCTCTCTCTCTCCCTCTCTCGTTTGCCGGATAATTGAAAATGTTTTTCGCGCTGTTTTCGCCGCCTCTTTGCGCGGTATAGAGTTGGCGCACGAGAGTTTTTTTCACGAATACCGCTGAAACTGACGGAGCTGTTTGGGTTATTTCGAAGGAGGGCAAACGCGCGTATGTGACTGTGCGCGTTATAAATATCGCGAAAACGGGAGAAAATATAGAATGTTATCATAGGGCGAAAATAGTGTACATTAGTTGAAACTTCAAGACAGTTTGTGAGATTTTGTTAAGTGGATTTGCGCTTTGAAAAACTACGTACTAATAGCCTTGTTGCGTAATTTAATTATGGGTACCTCGTATTTCGTTTACACATTACGTAATATACTTTTGTATAGAGACGTAATATGAAATAGTTTTAATTGAAAAGATATTTATTAAGTAATCAAACGGATGCAGTATAATTAAGCGAGAAAGTAAACTTATAACTCAAGCTGTCATGGTAAATTGCGTTCTCATAACTTTTCTCAGGCAATTAATTTGGTAATAATATCTCTTGTAATTTTCACGCAACAGTTAAATTCGTCTCCAATTTCCTTCCAACAGAATAAATCATGAAAAAATATCAATATTCTGTATGAGTTACAGGCATGTATAATCCCCACTGGCCGACCTCGTTTCACAATCGAAATAGAAATTACCATTTCAATAACTCAGACACCCAGCCGCAACGATGCCTTCCCTCCCCTCGAAAACTCCGGAAGTGGTGCATATAAACGCGCCTGCGCGTTCTCCCAAAAGAAGTGAATCACCGGGTACACCGACAAACTGTGTGCCCTATAATCGCATGGGCCAAATAATATACATGTGTATACACACTAGAGTGAGCGAGAGTAGCGCGATGACGAAGCCTTGCGGACTCATCGATCGAACACAAACTCTGGGGATTCGTAACGCTTCGCTGCCCGAAAATTACGCTCGTTCGCTTTTTACCGTATTTATGATGCGCTTTAGACTATACGTTATACTGTGTATGCTCAAGAGTACGCGTGATGGAATGGCAAGATATTAATTTTTTGTTTTGTTTGCTACAGCAAAACTATCTGATGAAATTCGGCTACCTACCGCAGAGTGGATTGGAGACGGGGAACTTGAGGACAGACGACCAGTTGAGGGACGCCATCCGAAGTTTGCAGGTCAGTTTTTTTCCAATCTTTTTTTTTCGCATAGTATTGGATTTGAATACGCGATATAATACGAGTGAATTCATGGTGGTAGCTATCTGTAACGAAATAAGTGGGCTCAGCGATAGTTTAATTGATGCGGGTTTGGTGATGGATCGAATGTCATAAAGTCCAAATATGTGTTGATAGCAGAATTATGGAAATGTTTCCTTTGTTATGCAATTCGAAATATCCTAAACTTGTTGAATTATGATTCATTTTCCTAACTTCTCCCATCTATTATTTTGATCAATGTACATCTTTAATCTTTACATCTTATAAGTTAAATACCAACACAGAAAAACTGTCAATCAGAATTCCAGTTTAATATTTTTAATATGATACGTGTAATAAAAAATGGCACGAACATAATAAATAAAATTTTTCCGTCTAAACTCCCGATACCATCTATGCATAAAATGCAGCTGATATGAAGCATAAAATAGCAAACTATGCAATTTAATTCAAAGAAAGTTATTCGGGCAAGGAAATGCTCTTCATCTCGAATCAAATCCCCTAGGCTCCCGTAAAGGGAGATAGTCACCTTCCCTTCGGAATGGAAATATCGGTCAGGTTAATAAAAGAATCTGTCATTCCAGTTCTATATATCAACGACAGAACGATAAGGTGATCACAAAATAAAAAAAAGTATGAGAAATAGAAGCATGGACAAGGTCCGTCAAGTCTGGTAAAGCCTCACGTTTCATATTATTGCTCAGTTTCTCATCAACGACTCAGCGAAGCAAGAGTAGAGTGTAAGATATTTCGATGCAAGAGAAATGCAAATTATGCTCGATCGGCGCTCTGCAGCAGTATAGTCACCCATCGAAGTGGCCGCGACTCGTGGAGTGAGAGCCACGACGAAGATTTGCATGAAAATCGTGCTCGTCAGTCGGTGCGCCGTCTTTGCACATCTCTCTCGTCTTTCTCTTTCTCTTGCAAGCGCGCCCTTACTGTGCTTTCTCTCATTTCCGCGTCTGTCGGCGCATTGCACTTGGCGCCTACTCTCCTTCATTTGTCTCACTACCTCTCTTTAGCTCCTCCGCATCTCCTTTCTTCTCCTCTTTCTTCATCTTCGTGGTAGTCGTCGTCGTTCTGATGCCTCTCAGTGCATCTGTAAAACTGGCAAATGGAATTCGTATTTACGTTTCTTTTTTATTTTTATTTTTATACGATCCCTGCTTGTTTCACATTCAATTATTCTATAGTATCGTTAGCCTGCGAAGTGCATTGTACTGAGATCGGTGTAAGAGAAGAGATATGCGTAAGTTGTATCGCATTTCCTTATTAATTATAATATAAAAATATGTATAAAAGCTATGTACCAAAATTATGATTTATATGCGTATGATTCTCAATTTTTTTCCACTTTATCAATGAATTGTACTTATCAGTTTAACGATGCGATAGATATAGACTTTTTTAAAATTATTTCACCTAAGAATATGAGTAAGGAAAGGAAAAAATATTCAAATTCACATACCAGTAGCCCTTTTATACATTTCGTAATTTCTTTCTAAAAGTCATTCTAAAACTTAAGTTGACAGATTTTAATTTCCTGTTTACTGTGAATTTCTTTATACTTTCCATCAATTGAATAATCAGGTCTCGTCAAATGAAATATAGACGATCGCAAAAAACTTCCTTTTTCCATTCAGGATTCATAAAGACACACTTCCCTCTCTTTCTTCCTCTATCTTTTACTTTCTACCCCGTCCCATTGTCTATTCATCCCTGCGCTGTGAGCAAGAACGTATAATGGCGCGCGCCATTGCGCCGAGCTCGTTAAGAACGGATCAAAAAGTATCTCCGCGCGCTTGCACTTTTCAATCGGCTTCGCGGATCGATCCAGCTTTAGGCGGTCCTGCAATGTTAATTCAATTTTTTTCCTTCTCCCGACGGGATGAGTAAAATCCGATATTGCCCCTCGCTTATTCTCGTGTATAAAGGTGTACTGCATAATTCGCGCAAAAGTTGCTACTCGGGCTTCAATTTCACGGTTCTTAAATTTGTTATACTCTGTCGATTGATTAGATCTTGATGATATCTTTATAAGGTCGAGCCGTAATTCATTTTCCTCTGCCGTTGCAGAGTTCAAGTTTTATACTCTTAATGGCAGCGGCTGAATGAGCGTAACTTTAATTTACAGACTCTAAAAAGTGTTTTATATTTTACATAAATTATAATGAAGTGTTTATGAGATGAGTTTTATTATATTCATTGTTTTGGAATCCAATAAATTTTCTGTTTTGCAGAAAATTCTTATGGCCGTTTAGAATGCAGAACTTCCATATGTTTTTCAAATTTTTTTCACGAAGAATGGCCAATATTTTTTTCGTTTATACTTCTCATCGTAAAACTACGATATTTGTTTGTAAAATAAAAACGCGTACTTTTACGAGCCTTAAATCACTCTGCAGCTCCGATGCGAGCATTGCCAGTGCTGAACTTCCAATTTTGCAGCAACCTCCGGCCAACAAAGCAAAATCCTTTTTTTTGCAACTACCTATCCAATCTACCTATAAACGTCTGCTGTTCAAACGCCAACGTGCAAAGACAAAGCAGAGGATTAAAATTTAAAAAAAATGTCTTGAAGGGCATCAAAAGTTCTGTCCTTTATTTTTTGACGATTAATCTCACGGAGCTTTTGCACAGCTGCACTTTCAAGTCCGCACTCTTTTTCTCTTTCTTTCTCTCGTACGTTTTCTGTCTTTTACATCTTCTCTACTTTGTGCTTCACTGTCCTCGTGTTTATCGGAGTGAGCTTCTGGCCTTTCGCTTCGAGAACGCAAGAAAGAATGGAAACTTAACGAATGCATGGTACGCAATTTCGAATGCTAACCTCACCTTTGCTTCTTGCTTTTCTTTCTTTCTCTTCCTCTTGACCCTTTCAACTTGCCAATCCAAGAGCAATTCCGTTTGAGACGCGACGCGAATCGACTCTGCTGGTCAATGCATCATCTGATTTTCTCACTATACTTTCAGTGGATTTCGTTCTATTCTATTTACCAATGCGTGAATTCAATCGATAATTAGAGAAAATAATTTTAACATATGATAGTCGAAAATTCATAAAAGTATTCGGAATAAAATTTTGTTTATGCTTTAACGTTGTTATAAATATGTCTGTAAAATCTTGATATTTTCGAATTTTATTTATATTTTTTTTATCCATGTTTTGTGTTCTATATTACTTCATATGCTTTTATAACTACAAAATCTATTGAAAGATTATGCAAGTGGAAAAAATTATATTTTTATTTATAACTTTGTAATAAGTATATAATTATAATATTCAACTATAAAATATTTATATTTTGTGGAAATCCACTACTCTATTTTTTCATTAATCCAAAAATTGAATAAAAGTCAAACAAACAGAAATAATAAAATTCAGAAAATTTTAGATTTTTGTATTACAACTTGTTATCCCGAAAACACATCCTGCAGACACAGTTCATCACCTCTTTGCTCTTTTGACTTGTGCTTTCCCTTAACTTCATTTTTTACATTCACTGCCTCTCCGTTTTATCGTACGTCGAATATGCGCACACGTGTTCTTCCAACATATTCATATATTTTTCGCGATTTCCTGTTTGACGTTTTGCTCTCACGCGACTATGTGTATAGTGATTCCCCATAGCGTTCGATCGGCTATTTCGTCCATTGTTATAGCGGCGTCCCCCTCCACTTCTGTCGCTGTATTGCTCTTTCTCTTTTTCTATCGTGTTCCACACAGGGATTTATGAAAATTGACATGCTCGTATGGAACCTCGTGTGAGCAGGCTGTTATTTATTGGATCTGGATTTTTACCAATCGGATGTTTTGACGATATGCTCTTTTCTGCTCAGCCATCGATTAAAGAGAGAGATTGAGGGAGAGAGCGGCGTTCGTCTCTTCATTTCGATAGGTTCCGTTAATAAATTTTCGTTTTTTTTTACGGGTGTATTTGTCTTATGTAAATATAGTATGGAATATTTTGTTAAAAAAAATATATTATAACGAATATTGCAGGATTTTTTAATACATCAAATATTATACATTGGAATAGTGAAGTTTTTACTTAATGATTCAAAAGAGCAAATTTTTCTTCCACGTCGAATACGTACCTTGTCTGTAATTATTTCACATAATCACCTTATTCGTATCCTAGTAAAGTTAGCTAATGCAAATTAAAAACTGCTCTTGACATTTTTCTGGGCTATAATATCCTACAAAGGTTGTATTGCAGTATAATTAATTTCATAATTAAATGTAAGCACACATTTCTCTGTTGTGCCAGTGACAGGTTAACGAAGAGTAAAGAGAAGAAAAACGTACTTTTCTCCGAGCTTGTAGTAGTAGAGTGTGAGTACTGCACTAGTTATTTTCAGACAAAATTTGTACTTCTCATTAAGTCATCTTTTAAAAATGAATTTAAACTTTTTTTAATCTCTCTCTTTCTGACCTCTCGAAAAGATACTTCAAAGATCATTAGACTTGACGACGACTTAATAGCACTCTTTCAAAAATGAAAATATTTCAAACTGATTTTCTGAGTGTCTAAAATAGACTTACAGATGCGTCAATCACTGTGTGGATGTTCTGTTACGGAATTTAGTATTGAGTTTATCAAATTATTTATTATATTTACACAGAAATATGTAAAAATTTACTCAACTTTTAAAGTGCAATAGTTGACAAATGTTTCTATAAATATTGCTAACTTTTAGTTCAGTAATTCAAGCACGTATTCGTATCCATGTATATTTCGATTACTGTGAATGAATACACTGTAGCAAAGTATGTATATTCATAAATATGCGCTTTAATACATCTCCTCATATCTATTCATTTTAAAAGAAAACACTACATTGGATAATGCTTTGGAAAGCGACATTTCATTACAATTTTCTCCATCGATAATATATGACGCATCCTGATGACTATATCTACATTACCCTTACGTAAAAAATTAACCATCCTCTCCAACCTCCTCCTCCTTCCACTTGGTTAAACGCGCTAATAATCGCTCTCGCCCTACCCATCTCGAGATGCGTACCTCGCAAAACTTGAAAGTGCCTGCCGCGCACCCGGCTCTGTCTAAGTACATCTCTCTATATATAGAGCTTTCGAAGCTCCGAGCTACATAGACACTTGACTAAAGTTGAGCGAAACAACTTTGTTTGCGCAGAGATTCGGCGGTATTCCAGAGACGGGCGAGGTGGACGAGCGGACGCAGCGGCTGATGGTGAGCCGACGATGCGGCCTGCCGGACAAGCCGGACCTCCGGCTCCAGGACACGGGCTTGCTGCGACGACACAAACGCTACACCCTGCACGGCACGCCCTGGAAGCATTTCAATCTCACCTGGAGGTAAGCCTTTAATGTATATCATATTACTGTACACGTGTGAAGCCTCTTATTGGCTGGATTGTCGAGATTACGAGAGTATCGGCATTTCGAAGCAGAGTGGGAATATGGTCTAGGGAGCTTACATCGAAACTTGTATATTGATTACTATGTGGGATTAGGGAGTTTTCTGTAGATTGGGTACGTATAGCTTAATAGTTAGTCTACCATGTTAAGCCTGTCTAGTTAGGGAGTAAGGTTAATATCATTGTAAATGTTCATTTTGCTATGATTTAATGATATTTAGTGTTGAATAAATAAATTGCTTTCAAAATTAGTCATTTAACGGTTCTGTGATGATAAAAACTTGCCTCCTATTCTTCCACGTATACTACGATGAATTCTTCGAAAAGAAAGCTAGTAAGTAAGAGAAAAAGAAAAATCTCGAGGATTGCAGTGAAAAATGTCTCGACTTAACGGAAAAAACAAAAGTCGACTGTCTATAGTGAACCAACTTTGTTTTCGCGCACAAATCTTTGAGGCAAACGCGAAAAACAAATTGCGGCCCTTAAGCTCTCTAAACAAGCGGCCCGACAAACTTTCTCGCGAAGTACTTCGTTTTTTCCGAGAGTCAAATCCAGAAGAGCGACGAAGAGATCGAACAAATTCCGAAAGTATATAGATACACACCAATCCCGTGGTCCCAATAACTTCTCTCTCTCTTTCTTTCTCTTTTCCCGCTATCGGATCCACGCCTCCCGAAACTCAATACGAGAAAAGTAAATAAGTACGCAGCAGAAGGAGGAGAAAGAAGGAGCGAAGTGGAACGAAGGACGAGCTGGCGAGCGAGGAAGAGATGGAAAAGTCAGCCCCGAAAAAGGGAACAATGCGAACACGAAAGAAAGAGAGAATCTCGCGTTCGAAGGTAGAAAGGAGGGAGAAGAGGAAGAGGCCCGTGTAAATTGCGGCTGGCACCTCGCGCGCCCCGAAATCCCGTCACGTAGGGCTTTCTCTTGCTCTTTCTACCTCTCTCTCTCTTTCTCTCGGCTGGAGAAGACCACCGCAAGACCTTACAATTCTGCGCCACGGCGAAATATTCCGCGCACGCCGTATAAAGCTCCCGCGCTTTCGCCAACCCCTCCTCTTTCTCTCTGTCTCTCTCTCTCTCTGGCTCTCTCTCTCTCTTTTCTCGCGTATACACACGCGTACGTGCGCGCATTTTTTCCCCTGTATTATCTCTTTCTCGTTTTCGCTTTATTTGGCTTTTTTTGCACACCACCGACGACGGTGAAATGAGAATGTTTTCGCGCTCAAAGAAATTGTTTGACCGTAATTATCGTTATCAAATGGATGATTCTTCTTCCTCTGAAAAATTAACGGAAAACTGGTTTCCAGTTGATAGAAACGCTAAATAACTCCGTGCTAGGTTTGTTTGTCAAAGTTGCTGCATTGACTGACATTTAGGATTTATCATTTTTTGCTGTCAGCTCTGAACCTAGGCTTACGAAACATGTTATTTTGTCTCTTAAGCAGCGTAAAATTTGTCATTCTGCTAATTGGATTCCACAGAATGTTAGAAGATTACGAAGAAAAGTTCAAATTACAGTTCACGAAGAAAGTCGGAATATTCATCAAAGTCTTCGTGTAATGATCAGAGCATACAAATTTGATAAATAACCAGTTCGTAGCCACAATGCCGCAGTAAGAGGTCACTTAAGATTCAGATCCGCCACTACGCTGCAATGCCAGGCATTTTTATTCCGAATTCAATAAGAACTTCTTATTATGTAACACCTGGCCTGAAAGCGGATAAAGTTTTTTTCAAGTTTCTAGTTAAGTGCCAAACTTTCGAGCAATCAGTACTACACAGTAACTCGTAAGAAACTCGAGTTGCCGTTTCATCAGTTATTGGCGCTTTTTGTTTTACTTATTTAAAGTCCTAGAATGTGCTCAGAATAAAGCAAATAGTATACCTCAAATACATACATCCCATCACTGAAGTAATCTTACAATGTAATACTATGTTTTAAAATGAAAACAAATCATAACTACTATCAAAGCTAACATAACTAAAGATTTTTATTGAATACATTGGAAAAAACTATTTAATTTTATAATGTTAGCAACACGATAAAACTTTGTTTACCTTCGTATAACCTCTATTTACGAATTAGGTACAACAACGATTCCAAATTACATGCTTATTTGTGAAACACAAAATTTCCCTCTTATTATTAACATAGAAATTCATCGTAAATTCTCATCAGCATATAAATATTTACTTTTGCAAATTACATGAAGTAACGAGTAGAGCACAGCCATCCAATCATCATGCAGTCTGACGTTTGCTCAACAAGTTAATATTTCATCCCACCCGTCCCAGCTTTCGAGCCAAGTGACAAGCAGCTAAATACTAAACATGTTACAGCCGAAAATGCAAATTCCCTGACATTTCTTACTCATACCATTTTCTTATTCACTTTGCCGTGTGACTTCACGCCCGAGTCGCGTTAGTCATCGGGTATAGTTGCTTCTTTTTATTTCCCGGCAGCGCCTCGAGACTTCTTTTTCCTTGGCACAGTCGCTTTCTTTCTCCCTTTAACTTTCCTTCTCGTAATAACGAAATACCCTAGGGAACAATGGGCCCGGCCCTTGGGCTTCGACTACCTTCGAGCGTCGGAACACTGCGACGAAAAAGCCGCCTCACCGGGACTTCGATCGCTTTGCTGTATATATGTATATGGTCTGCTCGGACCGTCGTCTTATTCCTTTTTTGCGCAAATGTTTCTTCCTTCCGTGCGTGCGCGTACTGGTCTTTTCCTCCAAAGGTCTCGCCGCAGTTGCGTAGTTTGCATCTGAAAGAGCGTATTTTCTGAAATTCAATAGTTTCGAATGCAAAGCTTTGAAGATATTTTAATGTTTTTAAAGAATTTACCATTTAAAGAACGTTTCTTGAATTTATGCTTTGAGAAAAGAGCATATCCATTAGGGGTATTAAACTTTCTAATGGACCTTAATTATTGTAAATGTTTTTACTTTGTGCTGCATTAAGATGTGAGTATGTAGGACTGGAACCGTAAAATACTGTCAGAAACATAAACTCATCCTAGTTTGAGCCCCATAAAATTTCAGACGTAAAGGGCGGAAGCTTTGTCCGATTTAGCTACTATTACTACTTACGAGCATCGTATGTCGTAAAGATAATTCTTTTGACAATTTTATTAGGGCGTTTGAGGAAACAGTGTATATGTAATGCTCTTGAACATGTCTAGGGAGCACAAAGTACATCCACTTTAGTATACGTAGTTCAATATTAACTTGATGGGTATAAGATTCGTATCTATCTATCTCTTTAAAATGAAATTCAAACGTAATGTGTTCCTTTTATTCCGATTAAATAATTATTTTATAATAAAGATCAAGATAATAAATTAAAAATAAAAGAATATACATGTTGCTCACATTAGGTACTCGGCCTTTCATTATGTAAAAGCATGCAATTCTTTTAAATAAATAATTTGCTTGTGAATAGTACAGCAATATGAGTAAAAACGTTTCATCGATAAGTAAAAGATCTATTGATTTATATTGATTCGAAGTATTTGCATTAGCCAATACTACGAAAAAAGAATGAAATATTATCTTTTTGAATAGGTATTACGATATATCAACATTTAAGTAATACCATTGGAGTTCACTGTATAATTACCGCGCACTCGTCAAGAACTCGCCATGGCCTCTTCCGTATACGAAGAGTAATTTCATTAATTTATATGATGTCGATTTCAATTGATCAAACGACGGCAGCGGGTAACGTCGCTTCCCCGCTTTTAATTGGTGCATTTCGCTTGTCAACGGAAGTCCGAGTTTATATGCTACATCAAATAGTGTGCAGAATTTCGATTCAAAGTTATTGCTATATCATCGACTTGTTCGTTGCTGGCGCTGCTGGTACGTCCGCTTGCAAGAAAATTGGCAACCCTTCCGCAGTCGTGTCACCAATTAAGTTTCACTAGTCTGCAAAGAGAACGACGTCTCAATAATTGAGTAAAAATTATCAAATGTGATTCATGCATTACTATTAGAAATTTCTGTATTAATTATTTAAGAACAAATTTTAATTATGAATTATTGTAAGAATTTTATATATTTTAATTAAAATAAATATTTTTCTTAATTACACTATAATATTTGTTTACTGTCAAATATAAAATAGAAAAATTTAAAAGGACAAAAGTAGAAATAAAAATAATCTATTTTTTGTAAAATGTAAACTAGATATGGTCAGCAAATGCCAAGCTGCAACTCTCAATGAGGACACAATTATTTACCACCGCACCGCAATTAACGTACATTTTCATCGCACAGGGGACACTGTCATATACGCGGCCATAGCCACAACTCCTCTTGCCTTCCTCTCCTTTTTTTTCATCGCGGCCACAATACAGCTCTCGGACTCTCGCAGCGGGCACGCGAAATTAAAATATACGTTACGGTCCTCCACGGCGGTCGCAATATATCGCCAGAACTATAACTGCGCGCCACCAGAGAGTATGAGAGAGACAGAGCGAGAGAGAGAGAGATAGTAGAGCTGAAAAGTTTTTGCGAAACGCGATGAATTTCCCGCCGATTGCCCGGCGCCAGCTGTTGTTCGTGGTGTAAGAAGAAGCTACGCTAGTCCGTGTGCGTGCACGCACACATACACCAATTCCAGACGTGACTTTTATGCGGTTGCTTTTTCGTCAGAAGCGAAAGGAGGAGACTGGTTAATCGAGCTTTTTTCGTGCTTCTAGTGTTGCTCGGAGCTTTTTGCGAGCTTTTATTTCCTTTTAACGGCTAATGCTTCAAAGATGGTTTGGCTGAGTGTAGAAAAATGAGAATTTCGTTTGCTAAAGACGTTGGGTGCTAGAGGTTTTCGATTCGCCCTTAATGTGGAAAAAAGTAATATGAAACTTTTACGAACATGATGATTTTTATTAATGAATTGGGCCGGTAATATCTTGATATTGAGTAATTTGTGCATCGTGTATGAATAACAAAGGATTTTATGAAAATGGTTGATAGTGATTGAACGATTCTGAATATTATAATATTGTTAAATTTTATGTTAACAATTAACATAATGTATATTTAGAAAAACTGTGAAAGTGTGTCAATAAAACGCTTAGAAAAAGGATAAACTCTTTATTGAGATTTTATGTCTATTTGTTAATGTCAACACTTTAATATTTCTGAAAATTATTATAATTATTGAACTAGTACGTAAAACATCGAGTTCCATTATTTGCACTCTTGAAAATTCAATAAAAGCTCGATTTTATGAAAATAAATATACTTCAACGTCGATAAAGGAGGCATTTACAGTGTAGCGCTTCTTTATTGATAGAGATGCATTCAGGCCGTCGGTCAGTTAGGAACACCAAGCTTCGTGCTGAACAGTTAGGCTTAAATAAAGATGGCGCTCTCTCTGCCATTTAAATATTCTACATTCATAAAAGTTTACATTAGACTGTTGACAGTTGTTATTATATTTAGATTTATTTACTTATTATCAATTAATAAATTTTGTATTATTATTATAAGATTGTACACCTCGAATACGGTGCTCTCGTTATTCATATAATACGAACGTTATAAATGCATTCTGCAGAAGATGTATATCATTAATAGAATATGAAATTTAAATGCCCGAGAATGAAAAGAATGATGTTGATAGCGAAGAGACTTCCTTCCGCAAATGAGTGATAATTCAGCTCAGAAGAGGTGTAGATAGAACAATATCAAAAACAGAATGAGAACTGCTTGTAAAATGGTAAACTCTAAGCCAGTCATATTTTTATTAGTAATAACAAGTTTTATATATTATATTTTCATCATTTTCTTCAATTTGTATTAAATTTTATCCTGCTCGCATTAAAACCGTTGTTAAAATAATTTTTATTTTTTTTACTCTACAAAAAGTGGTAACAAATCAAATATATTTATTGTTGGAGCAACACTCTAGATTCTTTTATTTAACAAGGATTAATTAAGATTCTATATAAGGCGTTTCTTCACTCTCGACATTATTTCGTAAACTGTTAAATTTCTTTCGCTTTATCCTCCGAACCTCAATTTTCTTATACAAATTCACCACGAAATAGCGAATACCAAATAGCGTTGACATTCAACTGACAAAAAAAAATATGTCCGCAACTCGGTGCGCCTCCCGCGCTTATGTGTCATCCCCCGAAACCGCTAACGCGCAACGGTACGTGAAATCTAATTAGCGCTCGGACGATTCTCTTGCGGCCGCGAAAAAAAAGCCGAGAACAATAGCGCGTAAATGACGTCAGCCGGTCTGTCTGCCATGCGCCGGCGAAAATTCGCAACGTGCTCGCGCGCAATCCAGCGGTATGCTGCTCGACACTTTTTTTCAACGCTTCAAGTGCTATCCCTTCCGGTCCTCGAATCAAAAGTAGAGGCTGGGCCGCACCTCACGCGTGTGTAATGTAAATACACATCGCCGGCTAAATATGAGGGGTGAAAAATCCTGGGGAAAATGCGCGTTTCGCAATCAGCGCGCACGATGGACATGCCCGGCTAATTCGCACGCGGAGGGGAGACGAAGCAGCTCTTGAAGGAAAAAAGACGAGACGTTTCGCGTGGAGAGCTGCCGCAGCCTCTTCACGTACCTGACATTTTTTTCCTTCTTTTTTTTGCTCGCTCTCACTTCTTTGGGCTGGAGGATCATCATCGTGACCCCCGTTTTTCGAGTTGTTTCGACACGTCGCACGGGAGAGGCGTGCACACGGACGCGCGTTTCCGCTGTTTTTTCGGCGCTCGTGTTTCAGCTAGTGCAAAAGCAAAAGCCTTGTTATTGATCCGAGCGGTTGGGTAAAATTTGCTTACAGGGTTTAGGGCCTAATATGAATCATGGAATTGCGATATTTAGAAATATTACAAACTTTATTGTTTGAAAATAGATTTACTCGAGGTATTTCCAATGAAGATGTGTTTTATAGCCATCAAAAGTGTTCTTGTATTATTTATCTTGTGTAGCCAAAATCCGACCAGACCACATTATTAAATGTGAAGGATAGCTGCGGCATTATGACTGTATATTACAAGTATAATTATTACTCATTTATTTGGAATAAAAAGTATTTATATTTATTATATGATAAACAATACTTCCAAACTCATAAGTACCTCATAAGTACTTGGATCACCTTCAGTATTGGAACAAATAGAAATCTTTACTAACTTATCTATATTTTTTATTGTGGTATTAACATATAAGCTTTGTATATTTATAATTTTAAATTACTCTTTGTACATTAAACATGTTTAAGTATTTAATTGCTAAACTTTATTGTTATAGTTTGTCGGTTAGATATTTTTTAATCCTCATACAACATTTGAATGTTCGAACATTTTATTTTTACAGCTTTTCGTATAGCAATTAATCACTCTGGAATCTGAATATAATATTTTATTCAATTTTTATAACCGTTTAAAATTCAATGTGCCATCTTGAAAATTTTTCCCTACTATCGCGTAAGGCTAAACTATTGGTGAAAAGATATTTTATACGATGTATGATTCGATAAGACAAAAATTGTTCTATCTACTTTTTATATTCCATGTTACAGACTTTATTTTTATCGTGTTACCTAATAACAGTCCACTTTTATAAATTACACGATGCCATAGTCGTACGCAAAAAGTTTTTCAAACGAAAAAGTAGTTGGGCAAAACCAACATTTTCATTTTTTCTCTTGAGTTTCTTCACTTTTCAATCTCATGACCCTTAGCCGGGATATATATAAATTTATGGTTTCAGAACTCTATCGAAATATGTATTCACAATTATTATTACGCAATTTTCATGTTATCATGAATATAACACAATCATTACATTAGTAGTTAAATGTTTGCAAACCATTTGATTCTTCGATACGGTAGTATTGCATTACCAGTAAAAAGTTTATATTTCAGCAAAGAGAAGCGCTGCTGCGTTGAAGAAGAGGTGGTGACCGACATCGAAAGCGAAAAAATTGAACGCGCCATTAAGAGCTCGGTTACTTTCAAGACTCGCGGGGAGAGCAAACGAAGTTGAGAAACGATTCGAAAAATGACGCGAAGGAAGCGCGCGCAGCACCTTGGCGAAAACCCGGAAACTTTGTACTCGGCAAACATGAAAGTTGGTTGCGTCGCGCGCTCTATCCTCGGGCAATTATGCGGGACAAATAAAATTATCCTTCCTATACATTTTGCCGACGGGGTGCACTCTAAGTGCACTCGCTACGCCCTTTCTTCCTTTCTCTCGTGTGCTTTCGGAAATGGTGTGCTACTGCTGTAGCGATGCACTTCAACCATCGGATTTTCCGTTTTTCCTTCCGACTCGTGGTCCGATTTTGTTATTTTTTGGCTTGTTACTGGCCCGTATATTTCTCGGTTCTGTTTTCTAGGAAAATTCTAAAAATGAACTCGAGATTATTTCATATCGCAGTACCTGTATTTTAAAATGATCAGGTTATTAAATCATTATTTATTATTCATATATCTGATTTTAATTAAACTTATATTTATAAAATAAAATGAAATACCGCACTATCTTTTTCCTACGATATTGAAATTAACTAAAATTAAAATGTCTAATGGCACTCTCTTTGAATGCTCTAAAGCTCAGAGGAATTAGCATCAAATAAATAAATGGATAAGTTTTAAAGAATGGGAGCGACAATGAATATTCCGAATACTCTGAAGGATTAACTTCGGTCATAACTAAATTAACTCGTGAGGGAAGAATCACTTGATAATATGTACATAATAACGGTTAATGAATCATCGATGCAAGCCATTATTAAACCATTAATTATAACGTACGAGCGTCCAGTATTTGTCGAGCACTGTACAAGAGATAATCAGGGATGTTTTCATGAACGAATGACTACCTTCAGTCATTTCATGATTATCAGGTTATTTGCCGCTAATATCCCATTAATTTGAGCGTTTTATTAAATTAATTATATTGATAAATAACTACATAAAACTATTATTCTAAACAGGCAGCATATAAGTTATCACAATTCTTTTATACTACTCTAGTATTACTTGTGCAGAAATTTTACGTAATGAGATAGAGAATAACTTTGTTAAGGCAAACTTTCTACCATTTCATCTTGGAATACTCTTAAAATCGTCTTTTAGTCGTTCTCAGAATTGAAAAAAGCCCACCCCTAGAGAATCCAGATAAACACTCCATGCATTTCTCCCCTGTAATTAAATTCTCCAACTGACTTTGCGGAAGTCTTTGCCGTTTTTCTCAGAGGGTGTCGACCGCGTTTTTCCGTCTTCCACTTCCATTCTCCTTCCTCTCCGTCGACGATGTAACACTTCGCCGTCTCCGCGCGTTTCTTCCCTCCTTCGTTGAGTCTCCCGTTTGCTTTGCAGCTTCTGCCGAGCTGCTTCGTGGGTAAACGCTCTATAGAAGGCGAGTCGATTCTACGGTACCTTCGCACAGCAGCAGTCGTGCCCCTTCTTGCTTCGTGTGCACAGTTTCTTAGGTCTCGATCTCTCTTTCCGTTTCCAAGTTGCGATAATTTTTGCTTTTGCCCAATATATTTTTATGTTTGGCCACTGTTTTTTGGCCAATATATTATTGCTCAAAGTTAAAGATTTCTCAAGTTTATACTTTTTAGGTATTGTAGCCATACGAATAGCTAAAAATCAGTAATTCCAACAAAAAAAGCTTATTTGTATCTGCGCTACACAGTTTGTATAATTACTATTTCTAATTCAGTAATTTTTAGGGCAGGAATAACCAGCATACATATATTAGTCGAAAAACATTTTGAAAGCGTAGAAAAGCTACATGCACTAAAAAGAACTGCGACGCATACCCTCCACACATGCATTATTCAAAGTGTGTACAACCGGCGAGAGCAGCGGCAGCGGCGGTGGCGGCAGATCCGCAATGCAACGACTGCTCTCCTCTTGCCCGGTGGGGGGGGGGGGGGGGGGGGGGGGGGGGGGGGGGGGGGGGGGGGGGGGGGGGGCG